>JAOXOE010029731.1:0-14037 GCA_028565055.1 Phoeniculus purpureus
TCTCCAGAGAAGGAGACTCCACAACCCCCCTGGGCAGCCCCTTCCAGTGCTCTGTCACCCTCACTGTGAAGTTGTTCTCTCTCATGTCCTAAAATTTAGTCTCCAAATTGCTTTTATTTCACTGCAAAAGCAAGATAATTACACTTGAAATCATCAGAGGCATTAAAAAAGCCACTTTGCACGGCGTTCCACATTCCAAACTTTCATGCTGCAAACACTGATGATGTATTGGGGTTTTTTTCCCCCTTCTGAAAGACACATGACCTCGAGCCAAATGAATCTCAACCTAAGATTGAAATGAGTCAATGTGGCATGCGAGTTTTCACTCAACTTCAAAAATGTAGCTGTCCAGTGCAAACTGTAAAATCGAGAGACAGCTCTCTAGCAGATGAATTAGACTTATGCTTCATGGGATGTCCGGAGGGATTACCATTTCAAAACAGCAGAAAGCTTAGGAGAATAAAAGCTCTGACTGCAGTACCGAGTTGCTGATTCTCATCACAGTCAATGAGTGAAAAAGAGGAGCACTGACAAGTACATCATCACAGTCAAAGTGCTCCAGTCACAGTGCTTCCCACAACCCCAAGAAAACCTAGTGCTGACACGAGTTAACACATGGGAATTGGTGTCCTAGAATCCAAGTCCTCTGTTTTACACAGGACGAAGATGAAGAACATGCTCTCACCTGCGGAAGCTATACAGGGAACACCACAAGAAGATAAACAGCGACCACAGTATGAAAGTACCAGGACATCCTGTGCTCACCTATGAATCAAGGCTTAGTAGACTATGTGTGCTTTGTGAGCTTCTGGAGAGCCCATAATGGCTCCTCTACCCCTACCCTCCACATCCCCGGTAGGATGTCTCTTCATCCTACTGTTACCTGTGGCCACGACTTTTACAGTGGGACATTGGCAGAGAAAACTAAGAGGGCTTTTGAAAGGTGGAAGAGTTTAAAATGGTAAGGTGACCTAAAAGAAAAGCTAGTTATAGTCTTGCAAAATCAACTGAACAAATCTTTGGAGCAAACTGTGACTGTTAAGCAAAGAATTCTGCTCAGTAGGAATCAGGTGAAGAGTAGTGACACAAGCAGGAGTAACATCATTCCCTTCCTACATGAAATATCACCAGTCATCAACTTCATTCTCTCTGCTCTACAGAAACTCAAACTTCTGTGTTTTACTAAGATGTTTGTATTGTGGCTTTTACTTTAGTAAGAGAGATCTAATACTGAGCTTTGTAAGTTTGCTGAGAGAGATGAATTGTGAAAATCCAAAAAAGCAAGATGGACCCATGCTATCACAAGAAGAACCAGGCTCCAGTTGTCCATAAAGGACAACTGTGTAATCACACATTAGTAGCACTCACATGTTTCTACTTATTGTCTAACACTATATCACTATCTTGTTCTTGAAAATAATGCCCTTTCCTTTCACTGTGGCAGCTTCACAGGTAGCAAATCCTCTAGGTGATCCTGCTGTGGCAGGGGGATTGGACTAGATGATCTTTTGAGACCCCTTCCAATCCCTAATGATTCTATGATAATACATTCATGTTTTACCTAAAATCCCATCTGCTCATCAGCAGCATCACTTGTAGGGCAAAACTCTTTCCATCTGCTGAGGAAAAGCACGTGGCACCCAGCAGCAAGCAGAGATGGCACAAGGACCATGACAGTGGGGTTCCATAACACAATGAAGCTTTCACTCCATTAATTCCTTTTGTGCTCTGGGTTATAATCTTATAATCTATTTTTGTCGTAGCACGTGCAAACCAGACATTTATAAATGGCAAAGAGAAAGGCCAAACCATCTGTTACAGCCTGATTTACAGCGTCCCATTACTTCACTTATGCAGGTTTAACACAACCAGGAGACTTCCAGGGAACACCACGGATCTCTCAAGTTTTATGTAGCGAAACAGACAACATGAAAGAACTTCACAATTCAGATTCAACACTTCTCTTAGAGTTTAATTATTTACTCTTTACTGAGGATCTGCTTTCCTCTTTCAATGCCTCTATGCTTAGCTTTATAAAAATGTTAGTTCCCTGAATCTCAGCAGAACTACTCAAGTGCTTGTTTTTAAGTACAAGCCTGTTGCAAGGTCAGCGTTTATGCCTAGACCTTCCACGCGGCATCTAACGCACAGCATAGGACAAAACACACTGATAATGGCGAAGCCCTACAGCTGTGGCCTTTTGTATTTGACTCTTCATACTGTGAATCATTCCTTGGGCAACTAGTTTTAAGTTTACCACATAGGCTTCTTCCACTGGAACAGATTACTTCAGTGGGTAAAACTACTTATTTGAGATCTCAGACCCTATGATGTACAATCATGTTAAGATAAGAGTGAGACTTTTAGAGTCTTACTCTTGACGTTCTATACTTCAAGTAAGACAGAGTTAAAAATGCTTATGCACCATAATAAACACAGCTAGCAGCTAGTCCTCGCTTTGTTCACAGTGGTGTCTTATTTCTTTCTCAGCCTATGCAGTCTGCACGGTTATAAAAAGATCAGACTTGCATTAGGCTTGTATTACTTGCAATACTTTAATTTGATTTTCCAGTGTTGGGTTCTTAAAAGCTTATTTTTAAAGCTTAGTCTTAAAGATGATATGTGAAGAGGCTAAGAAGAAAATAGTCTACGTCGGTCCTCTCATCTGTTAAAACATTTTGCAGCAAAAGGAAAAAACATTTGGTGATTATTCTGCATATTCATTTCTGTCCCAGTGTTTGCCATCCACAGGGATCAGCCAAGGGGCAACGTGATTTAGTGGCTCTATGTTTTATCTGGTACCTCAGGACACGAAGGAAATCACAAATGCAGCAGGTCATGGATCATGAGATACTGGAAAAGCATAACGAGTTCTCCAACGTCCAGATTCACTCTGCATACGATCACCAGGTGCTACTCGTGAACTGATCGTTCACCTTGGTCAACAGCGGGCAGGTCATTTCCCTGGCAACTTACGCTGATTGTGTAGCAGAAGCTACTTTCCCATTTTCATAAATAAACTCTTCTTCCTCTTGTGAAATTAGAATTCCCCCTTTTATCTCTCTGCCCCACCAAATGAAAGTGGACAGCACTTGCACATCTAGCATTTAGGACACTGTTGCACGAAGATAGTAAAATAATTTGGTAGAAAATAAGACCCATTGCATTGCAGCTTATCTTCAGATGCCAAAGGGACTAGCAGTGGCTGGGTTTACATTGTGATTGATATTCAATTCAGTGCTGTAAGTCTAGTCATGTTCAATACAGCCAACTACCAAAAGCACAGAGGCACAAAGAGCTCACTGCACCTTCAGTCTGGTCACGCTCCATGGACTCACATGGCCAGACCCTAAAGAACTCAGTGGTGTCCGGTGAGGAACTTCTATGGCTAGCCTCCTGAATGCTGAAGTTTATTAAAATGACAGTGATACAAGTTCTCTTAAAGAGATGACAAGAATACATGGCCTGCAAAAGCATGTGCAAATACCAAAGTCACCAACAATACACCCTGGCTACAAATACATGGAGCTATAAATACAACTCTATAGAGATCATACAATGGTTTAAGTTGGAAGGGACCTCAGAGATCATCTCATTGTGACCCCCCTTGCCCTAGGCAGGGACACCTCTTACCAGACCAGGTTGCCCACAGCCCCATCCAACCTGGCCCTCAACACTTCTCAGGATGGAGCAGCCAGGACATTTATCAGCAACCTGTTCCAGTGTCTCACCACCCTCAAGCGAGGAATTTCTTCCTAAGATCCTCTTTTAGCTTGAAACCATTCCCCCCTTGATCTATCACTAGACATCTTCATAAAAAGTCCCTCTACAGCTTTCCTGTAGCCCCCTTCAGGTGCTGGAAGGCTCCTATAAGGTCTCCATGGAGCCTATTCTTCGCCAGGCTGAACAACCCCAGTTCCCTCAGCCTGTCCTAATAAGAGAAGTGCTCCAACCCTCTGATAATCTCTGTGGCTTCCTCCAGACCTGCTCCAACAGTTCCATGTCCTTTTTGTACTGAGGACTCCAGAACTAGATGCACGACTCCAGAAGAGGTCTCTCAAGAGCACAGTAAAGGGGAAAAAAATCACATCCTTTGACCTGCTGGTGACACTTAATTTGATCCAGCCCTGGTTACAGTTGGCTTTCTGGGCTGTACTCACACACCGTTGGCTCATGTTAAGCTTCTCATCTACCAAGTCTGTCTCCTCAGTGCTGCTCTCAATCTATTCACCAGCTAGCAAGTATTTGTGCTTGGATTACCACAGCCCAGATGTAGGACCCTGCGCTTGGACTTGTTGAACCTGAAATCTGGACCTTGTATGGGTCCAGACTTCTAAGCTTCCTCTAGGAACCACTAACTATAATTTCAATCTTACCCAAAGGCATCCCTAAGTTGGAGATTGGAACCCAGGGCAGAGGTGGTATCTTCCTGACCATATCTTCCCTCGGTATGTTCAACCACATCTGTGCTACTTTTTACCTTTCAGATGGAGCTTGAGAGACAAACACATTTTTATTAGGATTGCTGTAAAATTCTCTCACTTTGCTTTCACAGGATGAAGTTACAAAGATTTCAGAGCTCAAAGACTAAGTAATTTCTTTCTCTGAAGTCTACTAAATGTGATTCAGTTTTGAAAAAATCAGTAAGGACTCATCAACCGAACGTAACTACTTTAGCTGTGTGTAGCTGGTTCAACGTAGAGATAGTAACTACACCCCGTATAGAGTTTTGTGTCCTTAAGCTGCTGCTATTTTTACATTTTTATTAAAGATACTTTAAAAAAATCAATCTAAAAGAAGTTCACAGAAGTGAGAAATTTAACACAGCTCACGGAAGGCTTCCAAACATTTCACTAGCAAAAAAAATTCTGCTAGTAGTTGTTACAAAAGATTGTTCTCCTTCACTTTGGCACTGAGGGGTAGGGTACAGCTGAATTATGAATTTATTAACCTACTCCCCTTCCCAAGGCATCATTGATTTGCTAAATAACTTTAATCAATGTTTGGAGCTCACGTTCAGACCAGTTCAGCATAAACAAATATTTAACACTTTTCCCTCACCAAGTAGTCACTCGGTTCAACAAGGTCTTTATTTTAAGCTTCTCACTCTCTAGACTTAGCTGGTTAGCTTGTGATGAATACAGATTTTGGAATCAGGCTTTCTGGGGTGGGGGGAAGAAGAAAATAAAACTCCAAAAAGCCTCCAAAATAAACAAACAAAAAACCCCTCAAACCTTAATTTGTTCTTTGAATTAAGTGGTTTCTATCAGTGACGTAAGATTAAATGTTAAAGTGTAGCACATGAGAAAAACGGATTAATCAGTTAATTTTAGAACTTCTGAGTTTTCTGTCTGCATCATCTCCTGGGATAACTATTGTCTAGGACCATGGGATGTGGATTGCAAGTGAACATCTGCCAACTTACAGCCTGACACCACACAGGACCCTACAAAAATATAAACATGAGATGGTTTTCCCTGCAAATAAATCTCTCCTAGGGTAGGCTCAGGTCATAATGATGGGGTAGAGAGGAAACCTCATGAAGTTCTTCAGATAAGACCAGCTACTACCTCTGCTTAGCAGACACTTGCTGTCGTATTTGCCAAGATCAAAAGGAATTTTGTCACTGGGTTAAATCCTAACTCCACTCAATCCTGCTCTGTGAATCATGAACTGCAATTGATGAGGGGCTTAACTCTGCAATCCTGCCGGGGAACAGCATTTGAATGTTAATTTATCCCAGAAGAATTAATAGAATTATGAAATGTTAGAAGCAGTCACCAATGCCCCCTTCCTCAAAGAAACTGTTGGAAACACTATCACAGTTTCAGAGCTTAGGTCATAGAATCATTAGGGATTGGAAGGGACCCCAAAAGATCATCTAGCCCAATCCCAGGTCATATGGCTTTACTTAACGAATCCATCATGATTTGCAAAACACTTCAATCCATCAACTAAAACCTTTCAATTATAAGGTAGACAAAGGTAAACAATGGTCCAAATTCAAACCTGGCAAGAAAGCAGGCAACCTGCCTCAGATACGCCAACTGCTAGGTAGCCTTTGGTTTCCTTACGCTCGCAGAGCATCAGCTGAAACAGCACTTTTTTCTTCCCAGAAATAATAACGGCAAAAAACTAATAATTATTTTGTAATGATTAAAGTCTTCTGTGTGCAGAAAAAGAAAAGCAACAAAGCCATGTCCTCAGGCAACACTGCTTCATTTAATGCTGTTTGTTCTCCCTTCCTGAGCTTTGCTGATCTTTTTCTTAAGTAAAAAAACCTCAAGATGATAATTGCTTGAACCTTTTTCTTCCACAAAGCGTTTGTTTTGTAGCTCGTTATAATTTAGCAGGTAAATCTGGAGGAGTCGTTGTGTGGTGAAATACTATATTCATTGCCATTTGCTCTCTTTTCTAAGACCACACAAGTAATTTCAAAAGCAAATCAGTTTAGAAATCTGTGGTTACGTGAATTCAGGTAAATGAGAGGTGCCAAAGCCTGTTCTGTGGCACTGAGATTCATGCAACAGAATCACAGCATCATTCAGGTTGGAAAAGACCCTTGGGATCATTGAGTGGCTTGGGATCATCAACAAGTGGCTTGCATGCAACATATTAAAATCTCTTCTACTCCAGAGCAGAGAGGTCTTACCTATAGAAGCTATCAGGAACTGTCATCATGCCTCTACTAGTCCCTAAACACTGTTTGAGACCATTTTAATGGCAGAAGCCAAGATATTTTAGGAAACATGCCAACATCTCAACAGCTCTAGACCTATTTGCTACTGTACAGAGGTCATAAATCCAGCATCTTCTAAAGTACAAAGCAACAGCCCCTTAAACAACCTGGAATACGTAGCACTGTCATCATCAAAATCACTAGTTATAAACCCTAAAATACAAGGTGGCAATTTAACAGTCTCTCCTGTGCCTGGGAACTGCAAGTAGAGCTACAGCCTTCCAGCAAAGATGTCCTTGCATTCATAGATTTTGTAATTATTGTGTTTTAAAGTAATTACCACACAGCACCATACAGCAATTACTGTAACTGCTGCGATATTAAAATAATCAAGCCAAACCATTTGAAAACCTGAAACTCACGTTTTATACCAGTATTTCTTGGAACTTGATTTCAACATTGACTATTCTTCCACTCTTGCTCACACCTACTTACACTAAATATAGTTTAATGAAATCAATGGAATACTACTACTAAAAGGCATCATTTGGGGGAAAAAAAGGTAGCCTAGTGAAAATAAGAACAACCCGAGGACTTATGTTGCTTGGATTTGATTACTATTGTAGTAACACTAATCACAGAGTCACAGAACATTAGGGATTGGAAGGGACCTTGAAAGATCATCTAGTCCAATCCCCCTGTCACAGCAGGATCACCTAGATCCAGTTGCATAAGAACATATCCAGGCGGGTTTTAAACATCTCCAGAGAAGGAGACTCCACAACCCCCCTGGACAGCCCATTCTAATGAACGCACTAGCAACTGGCTGAGGATCTTTAAGTCTTTCAAACTACAGGTAGAGCAGCATAATAATTTTGGCACTATAAAGTCACAGAGGGTAGACGATCAAATGCTGTCTAGCTACAATTCTGTACAAATACTAGGAAATCGGGTTGCTTGCTCTGGACATTTTAGTATGCACTTCAGGTACCGTCTATTCCAGTAATATATTGCCCATGATGTAATTCAAAGAAGAGGGAAGGGAGACGAGGAACAATTCTGTATCCTTATTCAGCACAGTGCATCACCAGTTGGTTCAGTGGTCTGTGTTAATCTACATGCACTTATGGTTTGGCACAATTCAGTTATCCATAGAACAACTTCTACAGCAGTTAAACAACAGCACCTCTAAAAATAATTCACAACTAGTAAATAAAGGTATTGAACACTCTACATTTCTATGAAATATATAGTAAACAGAACTGGGATATTTTATTTGAAGATATGCACATTTTTCCTACACATTGTAATTGTTTAGTAGTTTCTCTACCTAGATTCCAACGTAGGATGGATGGCTATGGTTGCCTTGGTTTTGTCTCTGTTGCCAAAAATCTTGACACTGATTCTACAGCAAAATGGAATTTTCCTGCCTTATATATCCCTGCTGACCCCACTGAGTATTAAGCCTCTTTCTGTCCCAGTGAGTCACAGAATCACATAGAATCACAGAACATTAGGGATCGGAAGGGACCTTGAATGATCATCTCGTCCAATCCCCCCACCACAGCAGGATCACCTAGATCAAGTAGCACAGGAGTCAAAGGGATGGATAGCTCCATCTCCAGCTCACACATCTCTCAGTCATAGCCACTACTTCTTTTTAATTATCCAACTATCCACACAGACTAAAAGAACAGCCATGGTTGTTAACATGTTTTTTGCAAGAAATTTGCTGCATCTTTCTTAGCAAGAAAAAACCTGTGCCTCGAGGCTGTTTATTCCAACAGTACTTACTGGTCTAATAAAAACACTCATTTACACCAGCATATTAGGCATGCTGAATTCTAAGGCTGTTTAAATGTGAAATACACAATATTACACAGAACATTTAGCTCACAAGTTTTCCTCTGTGATCATTGCTCTGTCAAGCTAAAGAGCTTTTTCTGCACTTCTCTATTTCTTTGTGTTATACTCAGCACGAGTAACAGCTACACAATGAAAACCAGAGCTTCCTTTTAGCTTCCAGTGCTGTAGAAGGCAAATTGACCCTAACCCCTGACACATGAGACCATTACAAACTGAACATGTGCACGTCCAACATCACAGACTGGTTTCTGACAAATAAAGACCAAAGGCCATCAATTTTTCTTTCACGTATGCACTAAAGAACTACAAGACTTGTTATCCTACCCTTGTGTGACTGCTGGATTCCAGGTGCCTTTCCAGCATCATGTAAACACACAATCGCTTGGAAATCTAGAAAAGGAACTTTTGCCTCTGGTGTCACTAAATACACAGCAACTTAGGGCAGATAAGATGTAAGCTTTGCAAAACTGCTTTGAATGGTTAAGTATAAATGCTCTAGGAGATTGCAACCACATGGCATTCCAAGGTTCACCCTTGAAACACAGGTTTAGCTTTACCTTTTCACTTAGCTTCTTGAAGCAGAATGGCAGCAATAATAGCCTTAGTGGCAGATACAGAAGTACTGTTGCATAAAGAACTGAAAAGGCTTACTTTCTCATGCTCCATTTAGCTAAAATAGTTTACATTTTAATGCAAGAAAATTCTAGATCACCACTTACCACACAGGTTCACCACTGGATTGTCCATTCTTCTATGGCAATAAAACGCTCTTAAAATATTGTACTTCGTGGATCCTGTGGTCAGGAGTCCCACTAAAATACATGTTAAAGGAGAGTCTGCCCTGAAGGCAAAGTGTCAAGGAGGAAGACTGATTGGATTAGAAAATACAGTGGAGGAAAAACACAAGACAGAAGAGACCATATGAAGCAACAGAGTCAGGCCCTGGCAACAGGGCAACAGCTAAAAGATCCAAGAGTTCAGTGATCAGCTGCTGACTCTGTGGACTAAGTAGACTTCTGTAGATGACAGCACTGCCAACCCTGGAGCAAAGCCCTGCTTGGTACTCTGAGTGCAAAATACGCAAGGAAGCCTGTTATAGGAAGATAACCTATGATACCAAAGACAGGCAGATAGGAAATGCAGTGTGGATTCACAACCTACGGAGTGTCAGTGAAGGAAAAAAAGCAACTATTTTATTTTCTCACTTGTTGCCTTCTTACTTCTTTAAGAAAAACAAATGTCTGCATTTTACATGAATTGCAATATATGACAGCAAAAAATGCTTTAAATCCTCATACTCTCTAGTACATATATCCATCACATCATACCCTGAGACTTCTTCACACAGGACCGTTGTATTCAGATGTAAATGTGTGCATTGTAGCTGCCCTTTCTCAAAAGAAACTGAAAATCAAGCTCAAGATTTCACCTAGCCCTTTAAGGTGTAGGGCACCAAAGTACAAAGAATAAAGAGAGCTCCCCTTCCCAATCAACTGCAGACACACGTTAGAATATGGCAAACCCTGATAAACATTCCTGGCATTCAGAAAACAAGGAATGTTCTGAGGCAGGCATCCAGCGCAGAGTCACGAAGGTGATGAAGGTAGTAGAACATCTCCCTGATGATGGAAAGGCTGAGGGAGATGGGTCTCTTTAGCTTGGAGAAGAGGAGACTGAGGGCAGCCCTCATTAATGCCTATAAATATCTGAGGGGTGGGTGTCAGGAGGATGGAGCCAGGCTCTGCTTGGTGTCATCTAATAGGACAAGGGGCAATGGGTGTCAGCTGGAACAGAGGAGGTTCCATATAAATATGAGAAAGAACAACTTCACAGTGAGGGTGACAGAGCACTGGAAGGGGCAGGGGAGTTGTGGAGTCTCCTTCACTGGAGATGTTTAAAACCCGCCTGGACGTGTTCCTATGTGACTTGATCTAGGTGATCCTGCTGTGGCTGAGGGATTGGACTGGATGATCTTTTCAAGTCCCTTCCAATCCCTAATGTTCTGTGATTCTCAACTCTTTTCCTGATGTTAGGAGAATCCTTCTCCTTTGATTGCAACAAGTGGCACAGAGCACTTCAAATTTGTCTGGGAGATACTTTAAGCAGTTCCCACCGCTAGATCGCCGAAAGCAAAGGAAAGTGAGCGAGCACATGAACATTAAATATGTAACAAATATAAATCTGACAACCATCAAAGTCCTGAGTGCTAGCTGGATTTTGTTCTCACATAGCTCTCTTACAGAACTCATGCATTTTAATCAGCCTAATAATTTGTACATATTGTGAACTATAATTATTTTGCTTTCAGGTTGATTTACTACTGTTGACAGGGAAGTAGTGTGAAAGCATCACCTTTTAATGTTTTCAGATACTTGATGCAGCGATGGAGTGATTAGAAGGATTATAAATAATGAAATAGTACACGCTTTCAGGAACATTCAGAAGGTTTTTTGAATCGCAGCAACTCTTAGGAAAATGTCACTAAAGCTATGTTAAGCTTAATTCCTACCTTAATGCTCTAAGCATCTGGTGAATTCTAATGGAAGGCATTTCCTCCATTCTTCCAGGTATTCTCAAGGAGCAGTGACTCTTTTATAAAACACAGTATCTTCAAATACAGTGGCAACCTTGAATTAAGACCTCCCTTAGGTTCCTATGTGTGTGAATATGGTTTATCCAAGATTACTTGTATCCGGTACCCAAACATCTAAAAAAGCTTTTGATTCATATTCCTGATGTCTTATTTAAGTGACGACACTGCAAAATGTAGGCTGGTTAGAACACTTCCTGAGGGCAACTTATTGAAAATAACATCCTGTTCCATATGGACACTAGACATTACACCAAAGCTGCCATTTCTCCAATCCTAAATTTAGGAGACTGGCAGTCTTGATTATCTACCTCAAGCCTCTTGCAATCTCAAATGACTTCGCAAAAGCTGTTTAGCCCAAAGAGTCAAGTGAGCATAACACGCTGTGTACCCTCACGCAACATACGACACAAAACATTTCTCCCAACTCCACAAATGGCTATGACCCAAGGTCACTGAATCACAACGGCTTTTCTTCAGTACCAATACATGCCTCGGAGATTTTGGTGTGTGTTTTTTATAAGAGCCGCTATTCGAACAACAGACTGTGCCCCAAATGCTAAAGGATTTTAAAAGAACGAGACAGCAATGTCTGATAAAGTAAGTTTGGGAAGAAACCCTTTTGGATCATAGAAAGGCACTTAGTTGTGGACAACATATAGAAACCGGGTGTTTGAGAGAGTTTATCAGCGCTAAAATCTTAACTGTAGCCTGAAAGGCTGAGGGAGCTGGGTCTCCTTAGCTTGGAAAACAGGAGACTGAGAGGTGGCCTCGTTAATGTTGATAAATATGGAAAGACCGGGTGTCAGGAAGATGGAGCCAGACTCTGCTCAGTGTCATCTAATGACAGGACAAGGAGTCAGCTAGAACACAGGAGGTTCCACACAAAGGTGAGAAGAAACTTCTTCACAGTGAGGGTGACAAACCATGGGAACAGGCTGCCCAGGGGGGTTGTGGAGTCTCCTTCTCTGGAGAAGTTTGAAACCCGCCTGGACATGTTCCTGTGTGACTTGATCTGGGTGATCCTGCTGCGGCAGAGGGATTGGACTTGATGATCTTTCAAGGCCCCTTCCAATCCCTAACATTCTGTGATATTCATCTCTGAGCTCTCTGTGATTAACCTGTTTAGGACACCTCAAACAAGAAACCTCCTCCCAAACCAACGTTATGATTTATCAGTCTGTCTTCCAAGCAGTGCGGCATCAAGAACCGCGTACTGACCTCACTAGATTATAGGATCTAGGGTTGAAGGAGCTCTTTGCTACTGAGTACTGCCAGCAGCCCGAGGATGTGATCTTGTCTGCAAATTTATCAGCCTTCATTGTACGAGTAATCAAACTCCTTGTCTCCACTGCTTCCACAGCCATGACTTTTTTGAAACATTACAATCTGCAATTTGCAAAAACAATGACAAAAATGGTGTCGATGGCAAAAGACGAATTCATATCATTTATTTCTCTACTATCAAAATGTGTAGAAAATAAGCAACGAAACAACTAACTGAATCATGAATATTCATACTTGGGAGTGGGTAACGATACTTCTGAAAGCAGTGAATAAAGTTAATAACCTCAAATGCTTCTCCTAAAGAGAGTGCTTCTGATAGATTAGTAGTCTTACCCTTCTGATAGATTAGTATTCTTCACAGCTGATGCTGTGAGACTGCGTGCAAAAAGGTCCTTCTATTTTAAGGTGTTTCTCCCTTACAAATAAAGACTGGAAAATCAATGTAAGTGAACCAGCATAAGTATCTGGGAAAGATTTATGCGAACAATAAATCTATACGTTAGTACAACCACCAGGCAAAACCAAGATATACAAGACACTATGGCTATGTCCCTGATTAATTACCTCTAAGTTAAAGGTGAAGATTTACATGTTCCAATGAACTTCCAGTGTCAGTCTCAGTTGCCCCTTTTATACATCTGTCCTCAATCAGAGCTGTTCCGGTTTTTGCTCTTGCAGTAGAAGAAATGTTTTCAGATAAAACAAAGAGAAAGAGATGTTCCAAGTATGAGGGGGTTCAAGAGCAAGAAAATGAGGGTTGTGCTGCTTCTCCCATACGGACTCAGTGTCGTAACCCAGAACCAATGCCACACCATACAGCAGACCTGTCATCAGTCACAGTAGGCAGATTGACCACATATTCGAAGGAAAAAGCTATAAGAAACTGAACTTCAAAAAGTTGGAATGCCATAGTAAAAACATTATTTTTTAAAAGGTCTATATCTCTTAAGGATCCCCCTTGCACATCCTCTGTCATCCCCTCCCCCCCACCAATATGTTTCTTTCACATTCTTAACTTTGCAAGACTGGTATTTGTTTGCAATTTTTTTAAGTTGTCAAACATACAGTCTCGTTACATAAAATACGTCTAATTAGGCTCAGCTTGGCCAGCATTTTAATTACAAATCCGTGATGCATCAGACTGGTTCACATTTCAAATGCACTTTAGTACTCTGAGCTGTATTACATAAATGATCTTTAAAGACAACTGCCTTTTAGAAGTGCCTGTCTTGAGGACTGATGCAAGGGAAGACATGTCGATGTTATCTTCCAGCAGATTTCACAGATGGCTCACAAGGCTGTCATAAGGCACAGGAGGAGACAGTTGCTTATTTCTTTACAGCAATGCAAGAGCTAAGCACAACCCAGACTTAAGACTGGAAGTTGTTAATTTATCAATAACTCTTCTAAATCTTACTCATGCTAACCCTTCTTACATTGAAGTGAATTACTAAAACGTAAAATGAAAAGGTTAAAATAAAAGGAAATGTGGTTTTGATGTCAAGTATTGCCTTACAAAGACATCACGGAATCAAAACAATCACAGAACATTAGGGACTGGAAGGGACCTCGAAAGATCATCTAGTCCAATCCCCCTGCCACAGCAGGATCACCT
>JAOXOE010029732.1:0-14037 GCA_028565055.1 Phoeniculus purpureus
CTAAAACTAAAAGAACCACAGAATCACAGAATCATTAGGGATTGGAAGGGACCTCAAAAGATCATCTAGTCCAACCCCACCACCACAGCAGGATCAAAAAGAAGTGTCAGTACATTGCATCCGAACATAACTGAAACAAGACTCATTCATTCATTCATCACAAATCACATTGAGAGTTATTATTTTAAAACATTCCACATAATGAAAGCCTGAATGGAGCTCAGAGAAGCTCTTGAGAAGGAGTGCCCTTGAAATAAATGCAAACTACTGCATTAAGCACCACTACTTAAAAATGGAATCACATTAGTGAAATGAGTTAGGAAAGGCATATTCTTGTTTAAAAAGAAGTATAACCAAAAACTTTGTCCGTGGTTACCCTCTGTTGGTGCACAGGGAGTATGTCAAGCCATGCTCAAATCTGGGCTGCATCTAAAGCACAAGCAGGAGAAGAGAAATGTAGCAGAAGCCCATACTTACAAAGTCAGCTTTCAGCTGGTCTATATCATTCTGAAGTTGAAAAAGATTTAAGCTATGTCCAAAACCTCCAAAAAAGATCACGACAGACAGGACAAAGAAGCTGTAGGTCTGGTAGGTCATCTTCTTGGCTATTGTTCAGTCAAAATGCTCAGATAAAGTCTGGGAGATGTCAGTTCTAAGAGCAGTGAGCTTCAACTTCTAATAGGTAAATCTTCTATTAGAAGAGAGTAGACGAATGAACTTCATCTGCCTGTCAGTGCTATTTATACCTGGTCTTGAAATTTTTTTATTTCGTCATCGCAGGCTGTGTATATTTAGACAAGATAGTGTCAGATAAGAACCCTTTGGGTTTGGCCAATCAAGGGAATCCCTCGAAAGCATCTTTCTGAAAGCATGGCCCTGGAAAAAACTTCAGTGGTTCGTCAACAGGTAGCATCTACGTGGCAGATTCTGAAGTTTCTTTAACACGTGGTTGCGGAAAAGGGGGAAATTGTGATACCGGTTGAGGAATATACGTTGTGGCTTAAGCATATTCTTACACATTATCTAAAAAAAATCTTATCGTGTGGTTAAAGGGTCACTATAGCAGCCAGCTCATTTCTGGTGTTCTTTTGAAGTAACCTTGGAGGTTGTAATAGCATTCTTCAGAGTGACTTAGACATCTACAAGTTTTCTCTACTGCTGCTCTTTTGTGAAATGCTATTTGTAGTCCTTCCGTGCTCTAAAATTTATTTCTGCTGCTTTCTCATTCTTCACATCTGGATTCAAAATAGACTCAAGTGAAATGAGTTTCCAGCATGGATGCAGCCATGCCTCATATGCATTCCTTTATGGCCATCTACTATCTGGCAGGAGCAGAGTATTTAGTAGTGAAGACGCCCATTTCTGCCCATTCATTTTCACTTATGCATGTAGAATATGAAAACAGGTAGATTTTTTAAAACCCCAGCTGAAGAAGACAGACAGAATGATCTGGACATGAGGAAGAAATTCTTCCTGGAGAGAGTGGCCAGGCACCGGAATGGGTTGCTCAGGGCGGTGGTTGAGTCACCATCCATGGGTAGGTTTAAAAGTCGCTTGGATGTAGTGTTGGAGGATATGGTTTAGGGATGAACTTGTAGAGTAGGATTGATGGTTGGACTCAATGATCCCAAGGGTCTTTTCCAACCTGAATGATTCTATGATTCTATCTCCAAGTGCATACAATTCTATTGAGCACAGTTGGGGCAAAGGTTTTTGTATAGGAGCTGAACTCTGATGGTATAACGGCATGAAGAATTTATCTCATCTCCTGCCTGGCTCACCATGTATGCCATCAGTCTATCAGTTGACCAGGTCCTAGATGAGATTGATCGATTAATTTAGTTTATGTGCTAAACAAAAAAAATGAAGGTTCAAAAACCTCTTATAAATTCTAGGCAAAACCAAACACTAGCTCGATTTGGGGAAAAACAGCAAGACATGTTTAGTTCACGCCAGATAAAAATCCCAACACAAAGCCATAAATTAATCACAGAGTCTTATATAACTGGTCCAAGCTGCTCTCAGGAGAAAGAAATCCCTCACAGCTCTTTTTCTTGTGGAAACATGATGTCCATCCTTCAGTCAGTGAATACATTCCCTGCTCCAAGTACGTCCAAGTCAGTGTTCCATTTACAGAGTGCCGATTCCTATGGACCACAAACAAGGAAAAGATTTTATCTTCATTTCAGCAAACAATGGATTGCATTGGTGAAATCCATTGGAAACCTTTCCTCTGCTGACCTCAGAGGTTCCAAAACTCACACTCTCCCCGTTCACCACATTTCAAGGGCAAGATGGGGGCCATGCTTGCACTCTGAACACAGACTAAAGTAAAAAGAAGCAGGAAACCAGAAACAGGAAGCTCCAAACCAGTTGTACCAGTTGAAATGTAAAGTTGTCATGCTTGTCCATGGCACAAGAGTTGGACTAGATGATCTTCAATGGTCTCTTCCAACAGAAAGCATCTTGATTCTATGATTCCATGCTAGAAATTAGAATCATAGAACAATCTCGTTCGGAAAAGACTCTTAACCTCATCAAGTCTTACCATTAGCCTAACTGTACCAAGCCCACTGCTAAACCATGTTCCTAAGCACCACATCTACACACCCTATAAATACCTGTAGAGATGGTGACAAAGTGGAGATCCTACCAAGAATTAAAATGGACTCACAAATGTCAGCACACTGAACAGACTGCTGGTAATGCTCACAGAATCACAGAACATTAGGGATTGGAAGGGACCCCAACAGATCATCTAGTCCAATCCCCCTGCCACAGCAGGACCACCTAGACCAAGTCGCACAGGAACATCTCCAGGCGGGTTTCAAATGTCTCCAGAGAAGGAGACCCATTGAAACATCTGCATTTCTTTGCAAGAGAAGCACAGTCAAGTGGCATGTTGTGGCACAGCTGAAAGTAGTTTTATACATGCAAGAAAACCAAGAGTATTTTACAAGATGAGAGACACATGCTGAGGTACATCAGGTGTCCATGAGCCTGTGTGGCAGTTCTTCGGCAAAGTGTTGGAAAAGAGGTATTAAGTGGCAGAAGGACAACGATTCCTTCTACATATGGAGCTCTTTATGTTGTCAGAGACATAAAACTGGAGATGGACTGGGTCATCAAGCCAAATTTGGCCCTTATTGATGCTGATTTGTGGAGTCTTTTCTGTTGAATTACCAGAATGTGCGAAGAAAGGCTGCAAGTAAAAAGTTTGGGAGAGACTCTTTGCTCAAACAGCTCAGTCTTCTTAATGTGTTGGGAACAAATCACAACACAATGGAACACAACTAGTTGCTGTAATAATCCAGCCAGGCAGAAGGTGTCATTTCAGGAGCTCCAACATCAAGCACACTGCCATCCTCTGAAGAGGACTATTCATCCGGAGTGACCATGCTGGGTTAGATCGCCTCGTTAAACACAAAAATGTGTAATGAGACGTGCATCTCATCACAACGTTTATCCATTTATGTGGCTAATTTTATCACTGGACCTCTTCACCCATCAGAGGAGGCCACTGCCAGGTGTACAGTTTTTCAGGTAGGAAAATGAAGTACAGCACAGTAGGATGATTCATAGAATCATAGAATAGTTTAGCTTGGAAGTGACCTCATAGGTCACCTAGTTCCAAACTGTTCCAAACTATTCTGAAATTAAGCAACAGCCTACTGCAGGTGGTCATAACGTGAAGGCCCTTGAGTCCCAGGGTTCCTGCAGCACTCTTGGCCCTGTTCTGCTTCCTGTTCCCCTCAGAAGTGATAAAACAGGTCAGTATTGACCCGTGCATGCATTGTTGCCCAGGATCTGTGAACAGTCGGGTTGTGAGGTAGGCTCAGGTTCAGATGGCACTGCTTTTCCTCAGCCCCAACATGGTTGCAAATGACTATGGGGGGTGTCCTGCAAAGATCTGTCACTTACTAGATGGAGCAAAGTGACCTGAGAGCATCCAATTTTTTATCCATGTTCCTTAGTGGACACGCACTGCTGGAGAAGACTGAACACTCAGTGCTAACACAAACCCTTTGCCTGAGCACTAGTCCTAGTCCAGCTGAAAAAGAAGCCAGCTTAGTATTCAGGAGTCTTGTGCAGCACAGAATTGCAACAGTCCTTTTGCAGGGCTCCATAGTTACAGCTGGACTGTCATCTGTTCCAAATGCAGTAAGAAATGAAACCAAGGTGATATTTTTCACTTTGCTGCCTGGAAGTCATCTGATTCTTCATGCAAGGCAGAGGTTTCACACCTTTCTGTTCACACAACAATTTACAACCATTGCTCGATGATATCCTTGAAAAGTCATGTCAAATTTCTCTGTGACCATGATTAAAGGTATTTTCCTTTCATTTTTCATTTTATGCATACACCTCAACGTGCTGCCTCAGTGGTTAGTAAGCAACTGGCTTCACCAGCCAGGCAGATCTCTGTCAGACTTTCGTTTCTCTAGAACTCAGTGGCTTCCTCTATTACTGCTGCTCAAGGAAAGCAACTCAGGGTTGGAAAACCCTCTCTGAGTTGTCACTCTGACCTTACATCACACTTCATCTCTCTCACCATTACTACAAAGCAGCAGAAACTATTCCTCCATTTCCTGCTTTGTTTGCTGCAGATGGGTAACGGGTTTAAGTGACTAACATTTGTAAACCCATTGTAGCACTGCTGTGTAACAACTAAATGTTGATATTCATGGTACTATTATCTGCAGTGCAGCTGCCTTGATAATGAGGCTTCAGGACTTTGCAAATGACCCTTACAAACACAACATAAGAACAAAAGAAATAAATACATATTAAAAACCACTCTCCTACCTGTTGATACGGGTTTGTTCCATCAGTGCTATATGTCTGCTCCTCATGACCACTGGATCTGTGTGATTCAGAGGATGTTTCCAATGGCCATTAGGGATAAAGTTGGTGTAAAATAGCTACTTTTCTAATTAAAAGAATATGGGGGCCACAGGAGTGTTCTGAAATTCTCAGAACCACAGAATCACAGAGTCATTCAGGTTGGAAAAGACACTCGGGGATCATGGAGTCCAACCATCAACCCTGGTCTACAAGGTCACCCCAAAACCAGATCCCCAAGTACTACATCTAAATGACTTTTTAACTCATCCAGAGATGGTGACTCAATCACCATCCTGAGCAGCCCTTTCCAGTGACTGACCACTGTCTCCATGAGGAATTTTTTCACTGATGTCCAATCTAAACCTACCATGTTGGAGCTTGAAGCCCTTCCCTCTGGTTCTGTTGCTAATTGCCTGTGAGAAGAGACCAGCACCAACATCTCTACAATGTCCTTTCAGATACTTGTAGAGAGCAATGAGGTCTCCCCTAAGCCTCCTCTTCCTGATACTAAACAGCCCCAACTCTCTCAATCCCTCCTCGTAAGATTGATTCTCCAGGGCCTTCACCAGCTTCGTTGTCCTCCTCTGCACTCGCTCCAGCACCTCAATGTCTCCCTTGGAGTGAGGTGCCCACAACTGGACACAGTACTCAAGGTGCAGCCTCAAATGAAGTACTTTCATATTTTTCTAACCAAAATCCTCTATCTTACCCATTCCAAATACTTTTTGGAAAAGTTATTGTTTAAAAGAACTGGGAAATCCCTTTGTACTGTACAAAATACAACACAAGGAAGACCATTTGTCTTCCATCACATAGTCCTTGCAATCAGCAGTGGCAAAATGTGTATTATTGATTCCTCTTTCCACTCACATTAGCTGCCAATTGTCCAGAGAGAAGGAAGTAGTGTTAGAGATCTAGAGAGACAGGTGTCCAGGCAGGTAGTAAACTAACGGTTACAACTCCAAGCAATGAGTGGAAGTTCAGAATTGCTAAAATCAAGTACTTTGACTGACATAAGACATCTGTTTCCTACTTCCCTTTCAGAATGTTTTATAATTAGATGGGGAAAAGGTTATAGATTGGGAAAACTTTTTCCCCACAAATCATTAATGAATGCTTCCTGGATCGATAAGAGAAAATAGTGAGTTTATAGGTGACACCAAGGCGGGTGGAAGTGTTGATCTGCTTGCTGATAGGGAGGCTCTGCAAAGGTATCTAGACAGACTTAATCAGGGGCCCGAGGCAAATTGTGTGAGTCTCACTAAGGTCAAATGCCGTGTTCTTTTATTCAATCACAGCAATCCCCATCAGCTCTACAGGCTTGGGGAAGTGTGGCTGGAAAGCTGCCCAGCAGAGAGGGACCTGGGATTCAACAGCCGGTTGATAATGAGCCATCAGTGTGCCCAGGTTGCCAAGAAGGGTAATAGCATCGTGACCTGTATCAGAAACAATGTGGTCATCAGGACCAGAGAAGTGCTTTTAGCCTTGTGGTCGGCACTGGTGAAGAGACACCTTGAGTACTGTGTTCAGTTTTGGGCCCCTCACTACCGAGCTGTTGAGGTATTAGGACATATTCAAACAAGGGCAGTGAAGATGGTGAAGGGTCTGGAACACAAGTCCTATGAGGAGCAGCTGAGAGAACTGGGATTGTTTTGCCTGGAGAAAAGGAGGCTGAGGGGAGACCTTATCACTCTCTACAACTACGTGAACAGAGGTTGTATAGAGGTGGGGATTGGTCTGTTCAACCAAGTGACAAGCTACAGAACAAGAGAAAATGGCCTCAGGTTGTGCTAAGGGATGTTAAGATTGAATATTGGGAATAATTTCTTTACTGAAATCGTTATTGAGCATTAGAAGGCTTGCACAGGGCAGTGGTGGAGTCATACTCCCTGAATGCATTTATGTGTTGTGTAAACATAATGCTCAGCGATGTGATTTAGCCAAGATCTCGCCAGTGTTGGGATGATGGCTGCACTCAGTGATATCAAAAGTCTTTTCCAAACTGGAGAGCAATTCTGTGATTCCTTAACCTGTGTTTTCCCATTGCTGATTGTATGAAGACTGTGATACACAATGGAGAGCAAGTTCTTTCAGGCTGCTACAAACTCATTTTTTAGCTTTTCAAGGACACACATTCTGTGTGTATGAATGCTTAAGAAACCATGAGCTATGGGTGGTAGCTACCATCAAGAAGGGAGCTACAATTCTAGAAGTATGGAAAGAAATGATGGCATTGTGGAATACTTGTCTCAAGTAACAAGTGATAGGACAAGAGGAAACGGACTCAGATTGCACCAGCTGAAGTTAGGTGAGGCATTAGGCAACATTTATTTACTGAGACAACCATCAGGCACTGGAACAGGCTGCCCAGGGAGGTGGCTGAATAGCCAGCCCTGGATGCATTTACAAGTCATGTAGATATGAAGCTTAAGGACGTGGTTTAGCAGTGGACTTGGTGCAGCTGGGCTCAGTGATTTGAAAGGCCTTTGCCAACCTAAATTGTTCTATAACTGAACGATGCTACCAACACAACACATCAGCTTCAGATAAGGCACCTTGTGCCTTTGTGAGTGTAAATTCTTCTGCAAAATACAGGTATATTGTATTAAAATAGTTTGCTCTAAAGTGATCTGATCTTCCATGTTTTTCTCATTCTTCCCTAGTAGCCTTGCTCTTCATAAGACCAGTACACTAATAGCTCTACAACCTTTTCCACAAAAATTTATGCTAGTTTTAGTGAAACATTTCGATTCACCTTAGGAGAACTAATTCATTAAGAAACCAATTCCATTAGAATTTGTCCTGACTGTTGCATGTTTCTGACTTTCCCTTGTTTCCTGTGAAGATGTGTGCATGTGTCTGCCTTTACTGTAGGTTAACAGAGAGAAACTAGATCTGTTTTGCTCACCATGTCTTTCCACAATTCCCCATACATGAGAGTAAGTTTTCCTCTCATCTTAACTCTCGGTGCAGAGACCTCTGATGTTTTCAGAGTCTGCTATTCACTTTTGTTTTCACAGGATTAAATCCACCTTCCAAATCAGTGAAAAAGTCATTGAACTTCTGCATCCTGGTATCTGCAATAATATCTCATGGCACCTTTTCAAAAGGCCCACGCTATTTTTAAAGAAAGAAGAACAAAAGATGCTACTCTTGGATCAGCTGTTGGGTTCTGTATGTGCTGAGTGGATCCAGTTAGGGATCTCCATTGTCCCCATCACAGGGCAGCTTGCAGCCTTGCAGAACAGCAAAGATTCTGCTGGAAATACCTTGCAGATTTATAACACTGGAAATCATACCCCAAATCAGCCTGATACTTTCCATACCTTCTCAGCACTATATCCCAATAGTACTTCTCAGACCTTCAGTCTGTTGGATGAGCCAGCCCCACTCATATTCCTCACATTATATTTACCAAGTTTTCTCTAAGCGTTAGGTTTTGTGATTCATTACTTCTCTTTCTGTCTATTTCACGTGTTGTGGGCTTCTATTTGCCCTGGAGTTTTTTGGTCTAGTTTTTAGCAAGGGATCCAAGGGCAATTCAAGTTTCCATTGTACATTTGTGCTTGTTTTCACAGTTTCAGTACCTTTATCATACAGGCACGTTGTTGGAAATGAATATGTATGAGTCTGGAGAAAACCGCAAGTGAAATCAATCCTGTAATGGTTTAATGTCTATCAAATATTCTAAGTTGAAATGTGAGTGTTTGGGGGGAAATCTGATCATTTTCACATTATGGAAATGTCACATTAGCCATAAACTCTTCACTGTGCAGAAGTTAGAACAGTTAAATACCAGACGCGGACAGGCAAACGCGAGTGTAGGTGTGGGCATGTGTTGGAAGGGGAATCAATGGCTTATTTCAAGCATCAGCAAGAAAATGACCGTGAAATATTTTAAGCCAGCCTGGGTATTTAATACAGAATGGGTATTTTTTGTCACAGCCATTTGGAAACCTCCTGTGGAGGTTTCCTAGCAGAAAACTGCCACATGATGCAATCCTTTCTTCTAAAGCAATCCGGGAGACTGTTTGGTGGGGATTTCCCTTGCCCACCACTCTCTTTAGTGCCATTCGTACTTGTGTGACTAAGCAAGCCAGTCATCTTCACTCAAAAAAAAAAGCAAATCACTATGCAGATTTGGTCCTACCTGTTTCTGTCCTGCCTCCAGAACACTTATGAGCACAATAGAAAATCAGGTATGCAAGCAATCCATCCACAATGACATCTTACTCAGAACTGGACTTCTTGAGAGCAATTTGCTTGCAAAGACTTTCCAGCCAGATTCGGTGAAAGAAATGTGCAAGACCTTTGCTTTTAACAGTTAACAAATGAAGAAGGGCTTCACACCCTGAAGTATATTTCCTCTTCATCTGCACAGGAAATAACTCTGCCTATGAAAAAGCTACTGTGAACTGAGTGTAAATGAACTTCAAAATAAAGTCACCAATCTCTTTTCAAAAGCCTGGACTAACAGCTTATGAAGTGCTCTGAACGGACACCCTCCAGTATGCTTTAAATGACGCGAAGATTTAACGAGCCCTAACCCTAATGAGCTAGTGGTAGATCCTTAAAAGACCAAGGCTTTTTTGAAGAGGCTAATGAGTCTTTGTACCCAAACTAAAGTAAAAGAAGCTTCTAAAAAGACAATAAAACAAACAAATGTTGGAAAAGAACAAAATCCCATCACAAGTAGTATACTTGAAGCAATCAAAACATAAGTGTTGTGGCAGGTTGGGTTGGGTTGCTCATCTTTTTTTTCCTAAGGAAACAAAACTTGTGCATTTTCTCTAGCTGTCAGTTCCTACCTCATCAGTAACTTTTTTATCAAGCCAGCAATTTGATCTGAATTTGAGAAATTTGAAGTACTCACAACTCATTTAGTACCTGCCACTTCAATTAAAGTCACCAGCTAAGCAACAGCAAGGTTATTCTGCTAATCATGGACCACATGTTGCTATTTCACAGCATCTGTGTGAGTGAGGAACTGTGAGGGCAATAGCTTTCCTAACACAGCATTTTGACGTGGTGAATGTTTATTCATGCCACTCAAAGGTTACTTTGTATAAGTAACTTAAACAGTTACCTACATTGTAACATATACATCACTTATTTACATTGTTACTTTTAAGTAACTTCATAAGTTACTTAACATGTTACTTAGTGTCAGTTTGAAAACTCCCCAAAGGTTTTTTAGTAAGTTAGGAAAAGGTCCTTACTCTCCTGTTTAAACTGATCGTGTTGTTTCATAGTAAAGTGCACAGGGCTCTGGACTCTCACTTCATCCTTTTTCGATACCTCTGGTTTAATTCATCAGCCTATTCTGTGTATATCTGTGCAGCAAATTGGAAGGAGAAACTAGCATGTGCTACCTGAGCTAGGGTTGGTTTCTTTCAATCTAGCCAGCGTGAACATCAGGCGCAGAGAAGCTACGATACAGCAGGCAGTGTGGCTATCATCAGCAGTGGTGCATTACAGCTATCCCCACACACACAAAGTACAATCATCCGCTCAAAGCTTTAGAAAAGCAGATAGATAAGCTGAAATTCAATCACAGAATCATAGAATCATTCAGGTTGGCAAAGACCCTTGGGATCATCCAGTTCAACCATCAAACCTCCTCTACAAGTTCACTCATAAACCAGATCCTCCAACAGTACATCTCGGTGACTTTTTAACTCATCTGGTGATGGGGACTCAACCACCATCTTGGGCAGCCCATTCCAGTGCCTGACCACTCTCCACAAGGAATTTTTTCCTGATGTCCAATCTAAACCTCCCCTGTTGAAGCTTGAAGCCCTTCTGTCTGGTTCTGTTGCTAATTACCTGTGAGAAGAGACCAGCACCAACATCTCTACAGTGTCCTTTCAGATAATTGCAGAGAGCAATGAGGTCTCTCCTTAGCCTCCTTTTCCTCAAACTATACAGTCCTAACTCTCTCAATCTCTCCTCATAGGATTCATTCTCCAGGCCCTTCACCATCTTTGTTGCCCTCCTCTGCACTCGTTTGAGCACCTCAATGTCTCCCTTGCAAAAGGCTCAGAGGTCAGGAACACCAACTCTGGTTTCTAATGACACGCTTACAATATTCTTCCTTTTTCTTTTGGAAAACCATCAATTCTGCACAGCCACCCCATCACCATCCATGTTAGAGCTCCCTTCAGTGTAGGGGAGGAATGAGACAGCAAGGGAACGTCCCAGGAGCAGGGGTGATGCCTGGTACCCGCCTTAGAAATTATGAACAGATGCATGACAATTGACTTTCCTTCCGCAGCTGCCACTGCCATAGTTGTCTTGGGACTCACATCTATGAGCCCCGACAGGGCGCCGTTGTATGTGAAACACTCTTTCCCCCGCTGCGGGTAGAAAAACAAGTTGCCTTTTCCATTGACAGCCTGTGGTTTCTCATTCACCAAAAAAAAAGAGGTTTTTCCTCACATCTGGGAGTCTCAGTTGTGAAGAGTTTTATCAAGTGACTAATTTGCTGCGCCTGTGGTTTATCTCTGTGAGGGTTCTTCATCACTTGGAAAGTGCTAGGGGTTATTCCCTAATGGTTATACAGGAACAAAGCAAACTTTTACACTGACACAACAAAGTTGGTCTAGGGGGTGTCAGTGGGTTGTTCACTCGTGGTTAGGGACAATGAGCTGGACTGACAAAAATCACTTCTTTCACATGTGGAGGAACAATTGACGACACTTTAGGAACGATGGACAGAGGCTATCAAACTTCCCCTGAGATGATAAAGCCACCGTAGTGTATTTTACTTGTGGCTACTACTCATTTAGTCTTTAGGAGAAACAAGAAAACAAAACCCCTCTCTGCTGCTTAAAGGAAGCTATTTCCTTCTCAACAACTTGGTCCAAAGCACCACTACACCATGACTACCAACCCAACTTAAAAGACCAGCATGAGGGGAAAGTGGAAGGAGAAGCACCAATCAGTTCCCATTATCAAGTGATGCACATGAATAACCCATGACTCTGTTATTATGTCATGTGTACAGAGTACTTTCTGAGACCTTCAGGAGAAGAGAAATATGACAGTCAAGCAAAAGGCAGCTGGAAAAGCAAAAGCAAAGATCAATATCTTACTATCTATAGTATCTGTCTACATCTTAGTATCTACATACAAACTTCATTCATTATCTCTGATTGAATTTCGTTCTTTTCTCTACAACTCCAGTTGCTGGAGGCTCCACTTCCTGCTGTCTATAAATAGATTTTTCTTTATTGAGCAACTTACAGCAATGCGCTGAGACTGCGACACATGAAATCTAAACACTCCAGGCTCCCCTACTCACCCATCATCACTCTTCCTCCGCATTCCCACGTCAGCTTCTTCCCATTCCCTCGCCGTTAATACATCCTTTCACTAAACCAGCTTACATTCAGATTTTCTCAGCTTTTTATATCTAACTGATCAAAAATTGGGGGGTGATAACCAGATAACTGTTATTACATGAATATTTTAGCATGTCAGGTTCTTCCACTGCTTGGCCGGGTTCTTGCGAGAGAAAGCTGCTTTCCTCCCACCAGGCAAGGACACATCTCTAAAAGGGGCCCTGTGAAGGCAAGAAGAGGAAGCACCTTGGAGGCAGCCAGAGTCAATGGCTGAGGAGTAGGGAGACCGGCATGACCCTTTTATGGGCCATACATGTGAAACCTCCCCACTGGTACCCATGACACAAAGAGACAAGCAGGAGCAAAAGCAGGAGCAGGATGAGTTTCACCTCTAGCACCTTGAACCAAAGGTCTCATCATCATTTGCAAGGGGCCTGAAATCTTCTTCAGAATTAGCTTACCAAAAGAAAAGACTTCTCATCTGTCTTAGTTCTATTTTAAAATTCATTTGACCCTTCCCTCTTGCAGGACTTGATGCTTCACACAGAATCACAGAACATGAGGGATTGGAAGGGACCTCAAAAGATCATCTAGTCCAATCTTCCTGCTACAGCAGGACCACCTAGACCAAGTCTGCTTACCTTGCACCAACATTTTGTGGCCAGACGGTTACTCATGATTTTCCTTTCTACTGTGGGAACAAAGCCCGGTGTCCCTCAACTGCCCTTTTCGCAGAAGGACTGACGTGGCAGACAGTCACTACAAAACCATACTGGGTTTAACCATATTAAATCTGCACACCAAGATGGGCTTTTCAGGGTGAGCAAAGGGGCTACTGGATGTGCTGTGCAAATTTGGGTGATGGGAAACTGGCTCTGCACAACCTCACTGACCACTCTGTGGGTGCAATCAGCTCTGTAGTACTGATGGATGCAACCAACTCTGTCCAGAAATGACACAAAGGCTCTTCAGACTCAGCCCTTTCTGCGTTCTATTGGAGATTTCTCAGGATCCAGCTGGATAAAGCCCCTGGCAACCTGGTCTGACCTCTTGGTGAACTCTGCTTCCAGCAGAAGGCCAGATCAGAGGCCTCCAGAGGCACCTGCCAACCTGTGCCCCTGTGGCTTTATGATGATTTTCAACTTTCAGAGCTGCAACTCCAATCACAGGACTGTAAAAAGCATTGTCCATAGTGGCTTGAATGTTAACACGCAAACCTGCTCATGTTGTACGTGACTAGCATCTTTATTCTCTGGTAGCCCCACATTCACTCAATGGTCTCATGTTTCCATTACTTCCCTTGCCCATCCAGCAATGCTACTCACGGACCTACCAACTGCCTTTACAATTCTGAACATCTCTTCCCCTGGAGACAACAGACTAGGAATGCCAAGCTGAACATTGATTTTTCAATGAAAACTGAGTTAAGGGGAGAAGATTCTCTAACCACATACACAGAGAGTGAGTCTCCCACAGCTCCTGCCAGTGTTCAGGATCAGGTACCTCCATGGCAATCGTTATTCACAATAGAGAGGAGCCCAGCTGAGAGACAGGGGAAGCTGCTGGGTGATCATGACACGGATGGAAGCTTTCCATTCCCACATCAGCACTGTCTGCCCAGACACCCTTTCTCTTTGCAGTCCTCTTGCATCAAATGCCTCATAGCTACTGAGGGGCAAGATCACAGGATCACAGAATATTGTGGTTTGAAAATTAGTAGAATTTTCAGAATTACAGGTTTGTGCTTTTATGAAGGAAAGAAAACATCCTGGTGCTTTAAGAGGCTTCTCTTCCCCGGAACTGTCCCAGGGGAAGTGACCTGTCCCAGAGTCCCGTGGTCAGGACAGTA
>JAOXOE010029733.1:0-14034 GCA_028565055.1 Phoeniculus purpureus
GTTAAAATCCCCCATGAGAACCAGAGCCTGTAGCTGTGAGGCTGCTGTCAGCTGCCTGTAGAAGACCTCATCAACTTTGTCCTCCTGATCTGGTAGCCTGTAATAGACACCCACAGCAGTGTCACCCATGCCAGCCTGCACCTTGATCTGCACCCACGAACTCAACTCTTTTTATCCGCCCCTGGATAGAACTCAATACATTCCAGTTGCTCTTTCATGTAAAGAGCAGCCATGCGAGCTGTCCCACCAGTCTCTGTAATTGCCACCAGATCATAATCACCTGACTGGACACAGTTTTCTAACTCCTACTGCTTATTCCCCATGCCACGCACATTGGTGTATAGGCATTTTAGGGAGCAAGCTGAGCGCTCCGATTCACTCTAGTGAGAGGGCACCTGGTTTTCATCAAGGTGTGAGCTCTGTCCCACTCGTGCACTCCCAACACCGATCCCACCCCCCCTTCAAATCTAGTTCATAACCCTCTGAATGAGCCCCGCCAATTCCTACTCCAGAACAATTTATCCGTTCTGAGATAAACCTCTCCTATATGTATTTGTCAGGTCGGGTGCCTTATAAAACCAGCCATCGTCAAAGAACCCAAAGCCTTGTCTGTAGCACCAGTCTTGTAGCCAGGCATGTTTGGACTGAGTCCTTCTGTTCCACCCCATGTCCTCACTCCGAAATGGAAGTAGTAAAGAGAAAGGCTGGGGCTGGGCTGCAGCAGGCCCATCTTTCCCCTGCCTCCACCCTGGAAATGTGTGTGTGGTAGGGGTTAGCACGGGGCAGCAGCTGGGCTAGGAGCCCTCAGCAAAAAGAGACCGGACTAAGAGCACTCGCCCCTTTTATGTTCTCACCTAGCCCATCCCTCAAGGGCAGGTACCTGGGACAATTCTATAGTGTCCTCTCCCCCAGGACTGGTCACTGTGGGGAGGGTCCTCTTAAAGCAACATAACTTTTTTCTTCATGAAAGCACAAGTCTATACATCTGAAAATTCTGGTAAAAGCATTCCACATCAGCAGCCTCTGTCAATAGTAGGTGTGAACCTCACCGGCTGAGAATTTCAACATCAGAATTCAAGGCACAACTGTAACTACACTTCTAAACGCTGCCATGTTTGTAAATATAAACGCTTTTGGAAATTAAAGTTTAGATGCTGATGTTTGAAGTATTGTATGATGTGTTACAAAAATACAGCTTTTTTTTCTTCATCTGTGCTTTTCTGCCTGTGCTGTTGTTATGCCCTAGCTACCAGCACTGTCTGAGCAATCCTGCTGGGTTTTCCAGCTCCCAAATGGAAGCAGGAAGGGGGAAAAAGGTTTATAGAAAAGTTGGTGTCCCTGGTGGGAAAGAAGAGGAAGAAAGGACTGAGAGAAAACACAACTGCAGATAGGCTCAGGACCTACTGTGGCCATGAAGCTGAGGAATGTTAAGCTTATTTTGATTATTAGAAAAAAGGCTCAGCCCAAATTCAGTTTTTTCTCTTGGTCTTTCCTTTAATCACATACACTTATAAGTTTCTCTAAATTCAGTAAAGTTGTGAGAAAGAACCATAAATTAGCTTTTCAGTATGTGCCACTCAGGGGAAGAAAATCAAATGAGGAAACAGCAGACCTGCTAATAAACCTGGGTAATTTCAGCATAAATGGAGTTGCTGTTGTAGGAGCTGTACATATATGTGGTAAAGTTGGAAATGAGTGTTTAAATGACCATTTTGAGGTGTGTTAGCACTGTTTGAGCAGAATGGCTGCATCTGCCATTGGAAAAATTTAGAAGTGTTATCAGTCCAGCCAATGCAGAGATGAGCCATAGGAGTGGCAAAGGGCTTGTTTAATACAACAGTTACATGTGAGAGAAATGGAACTTGAAAGCTTATAGCTCCCAGATGGTCCTGTGGGAAACTTGAAATCCAGTCTTTTCTTTTGCAATTCTGTTGGTAAGAACTGGGAAAGAGAAACAAATCTTCCATACCAGTCCACTTGCTTAAATGATTGATTTTTTTTTTTCTCTCCTCCATACAGAAATTGCTTACTCAGATGCAGCTGTTTGAATAGAATGGGGATAGAGCTTTCTCTGGTACACATGAGGCTGTATTTAGAATTGTGCTGAGTAGTTGTCAGTATATTTCCATGTGCCCTAGTTGAAAAACAGGTTTGTGGCAAAAAGCAGTTTATTTCTTGAAATCAGTATTTAAAATAAGAAATGTGAAAAAGTGGCATTGAAAATACCATCTCTTTAAAATAAAAAAGAAAACCCTCCATTTACACAAACAATTAGTGAGACTTGGTTTCAGGATATAGCTCTTCTGCTGAGACATACTGTGTATTTTCAGCTGTGCTATACCTGCTAGTTGGTCTAATTAATGAGAAATGATTAACATCAAGCAGGTAATCTGATACTGACGTAAAACTGTTTGACACTAGAGAAAGGAGTCTGTTTATACTCTGGTGCTTTGTTCACTGTCAGACTCAATTGCTCTGAGGTCTTTTGATAGAGATAGTCATAGGTTATTTTGTCTTTAATGTGCTTTTCCTGCAGTGACTGGTTTGTATCATAGTGACGCATAGGAGCTTGATTTGTGAACCAGAAACACATGGCGTGTGCTAGATGCTGTACGGGAACAGAATAAACACAGTCCTTCTCCTCTTAGAGTTAACTTTAGTTTCAAAACGTGCTGTCGCAGACAGAGATTATTTTTAAAATGTTTGTAAGTAATAACTAGCCAAGTATTAATTCAATTAATAATTAGTGCAAAACGCCATTGCACCTGACTCCATGAAATACTTGTGTATGTTTGTCCTTTTACTGGTCATTATTGAGAAGAGTCTCGCTCCATCTTCTGCAGTCTCTCCCATCAGATACTGATACCCATGGATAAGATGCCATCTTATCTTCTCTTCAGGTTGAACAGTCCCAGTTCTCCTGAGTTTCCTTGCTCGTTAAGGGCCTAGAGGGCAGGTCTTATCAAGAGTGTCTGAGGGAACTGAGGTTCTTTAGTCTGGGTAAAAGGAGGCTGAGGGCTGACCTTGTTGCTCTTTACAGCTACCTGAAAGGAGATTGTAGAGGGATGGGCGCTGGTCTTTCTTCCAAAGTCACTAGTAATAGAACAAGGGGAAATGGCTTGTAGTTGTTGCAGGGGAGGTTTAGATTGGACATTAGGAAAACTTTCTTCATTGAAAGAATGCTCAGGGAATGGAACAGGCTGTCCAGAGAGGTGGAGTCACCATCTACGGAAGTGTTCAAAAAACACATAGAACTGGCACTTGAAAACATGATTTAGTGGGCATGGGGAGGTTGATTTGATGGTTGGACTTAGTGACTTGGAGGTCTCTTCCAACCTCGATGATTCTGTGGTTCTGTGATTCTGTATGCCACATGCTTTTGTGCCTTAATCACCTCCATGGACCTTTGCTGGACTTGCTCTAGTAAGTCTACAATCCCCTTTGCTCCCTTACCCTGCTTCCAAATAAATTATTCCTTTAATAACCAAAAAAGCAAACCAAAAAAGTAAACAATTGCCAAAACTGTAGCGAAGCCTCTTATTAGTGTGTCTTGAGCTTGCTGTGGGTATTTTTGAGGATTCCTTCTTTTTCTGTTTAATATATGTGAAGTTTGCTCTTAAGAGCAAACTTTCTGGCATAGTTGTGAGATGTTAATGACAAAACTTCCCGTATTTTATAATACGTGCAGCTTAAATATATGTATTTGCTTACAGGACTGAAAGTCTTGCATGATAATCCACTAAACTGTGAATTAAAGAGTGAGCTCCAATGTTTTTAAGCTATGCGACAACATCCCAGATTTTGGCAATAATGTTGGTTTTGTTTTTATGATGCTGTGGTTTGTCTTAATAGTTCTCGTCTAGGCAACTGTTTTGATTCTATAGGCTGTAACATTTAGAAGCACGCAATTTTCTTTGGTATAATTATGTAGAGTTTAAAAATGAAAAGTGTATGAAAAGTGCAGAAGAATTTCTCATACTGAGCTTAATGTAAGAAAACAAAAGGAGGAGAGGAGCTGGAAAGGAAATGGGAAAGTAAGTGAAATGAAGGGGAGAGAGGTCTCTAAAAGTTTTATCTGTCAGCTTCATGTCAGCTGTGTAATGACAATGACTGGAATTGTGTGCTTTTAGCATATGAAACCATTCCAAAGGAAGTATTCTCTCTTCATTCCCAGTGAAAAAGTTCAGCTCCTGCATTCCTCAGTTGTGTTGACAGGTTAAACATTGCTTTTGCAATTCAGCATGGACATAACCCAACGGGTATGTGCTAATAATTTAATAAATGTTGTTTTCTACATCCATCCCTAAATCTGGATCTGCTTTGATAAGTGACAGGTTTCAGAAAACAAGTCTGGATTGCAGCCACCAGGCTGGGTAAGTTCTGATAGAGGGGGGAGCATCTGCCTAGAAACGTGGGGTTTATTACAGTTTTGTAACCATAATATATGCAGACAGTGTGATTCTAGTGCATAAATACTTTGTCTCTTGTACTGTCCTACTTGCTTTTACAAAAGGTGATTATGCTGGAACTCAAGTCAGAGATTAAAACTCAGGGTTTGGTTCTTCTTTGCTTGGAAGCAAGTTGTTTGAGATTCATTTTTTTTTAGTTTATTAAGGATAAATTTGCCAACATTCATTGTTATTCTGTAGATGTGTTGTAGGAAGCCAATTGCTTTGTTCATGTTCTGCACAATTTCCAAATATGTTTTAGTAAATTTGTTTCATGAGTGGCAGCACAGTTTATTCCGGAGGCTAGAAAGCTAGTGTCTGTAGGGAGCAATTGAATGCTGTAGACACCTTCCAATAGGACAGTTTTCTATTTGATTTTCTACTGCTTCTGGTTTTGCTTGGAGCAGAATTTTGCTAGTACTGACTAACCCAATAGAACTATTGATTTATTTCAACCAAGAATGTGTAATTAGGTCAGCTCTAAGTTCTGTGTGCTCAAGGGAACTTGTAAGATGTTTTCCCACCCATCTGGAAACTCAAGCTCTACATTGCCAAAATGCACAGTGCAACAATGCTAAGGGTTTGAGGAGGGGGGGCACAAAGTGTTCCAACTTCCTCAAGCACAGAAAGCCACTTCAGAAACATAAATAAAAGGAGCTACTAATACAAAATCTGGCAGCATTGGAAGATACGTCTGTAATTCAGTAAATATTAACCACTGTCTTGACTGATGTTTTCATAAAAGGAAGAAGACCCACCAAAAACCAAACAACAAAAAGCCACAACAAAAACACAGCCCAAACCCCAGACAAGTTTATGGCAGGGTCTACTTATGCTGCACATAATGTATTTGCATGTATTTTCCGCACACAGCATATGGCAGTTATTCAGATTGCAACAGCCAAGCGTTAGAAGCTTATGTTCCTTGTTTCTAAGTGTAGCTCACATATAGATTGCTGCACTGATCAGCTTGATCAAAGTTTTCATTTTTTCATGCCTCAACTTTCATTATTTAAAATCTGTCCATTTAAGTTATGGAGAGGTGAGTCGTTTGCATTTGAATATTTTGCCTCCAGTTAGAACCCAAATATTTAAATATAAGAAGAGATAAAGTACAAGGAAAATGCATTGTGTTTCTTGCAGCTGAAGTGAAGCTGTATTATAGAGGTGAGAGGTAGGATGTTTGTTTTAAACCCAGCCAGAGGGCTTGCTTTTATCTCTCTACCAGTGCTCTGCCATTACTTTTTTCTGTTCTGTCCTTTGTTTGTTTCCACGGTACTTTATTCTGTAAAATTCAACAGCTCCCTTAATACTGTAAAACAATTCCTAATTCTCCTGTTGTATTTCTAGAAGTGGCGTAGTGTTTAAAAATAAAATTCTGCAGGTATGCTAATCAAATCTTTTATTTGCATGGTAGTCTGTGGATTTTAAAAAGTCTGAGTCAACATTCAGCTACCAACTTCAAAGGAGAAACATTCATTTTAGATTTAGTAGAGGGTATGAGTCAACTCGCTAGCTCTCTGGAATGCGCTTTTTATCAAGGCAGAGCAATGCTGAAGGTCAGGATGTTTTAGAAAATACAGGCTGTGTGGATAAGGCAAATGAGCAAACCACTGCCATGTTCAAGTATAGGTATCTTTGGAGTAATGCAGTGTTTTAGGTTCCTGGGGTGAGCTTTTATTAGAATCATCTTAGACTTATACACTAACATAAACTCACATCCAGTTTCCAAAAACCCAAATAATTAAACAAGTAGCAGTCCTGTGCAGAAAGTTCCCTGCAATGGAAGGAAGTAATGTGTAAGGACCAGAGAAAGGAAGCTATTCATGGAAGTGAAGTCTATTTCTGTGTACATAACTTAGTGACCTTTAAACTGTCAGCCATTGCAAATGCTACATATGCATCACATCTATGTAAGCATATAAACATGCAAGGAGTGATGTGTAAATCATTATGTAAAATACATATAATGCATATAGCAATTTTGTCTGCTACATAAAGAAAGCAGCACTTAATGCATCTATGCATCGTGGTATTTTATTTTGAATACTCACGTGAGAAGAATGCATCAATCCTTAGTTTTCTTGCCACATTGAAGGCTGTTTCCTGGTTTGTTTACTCAGTACCTTTACAGGTAGTTCCTCGATCACTGCCTCATTACCTTAGGCAGAAGACTCTGTCTCATGGGCCCAAGTTACAGAATTGAGGCTGGAAAAGACCTCTGAGATCATGAAGTCCAGCCTATGACCTAACATCACCACAAGGCAGGCCATGGCACTGAATGCCACACCCAGTCCTTCCTTAAACAACTCCAAGGATGGCAACTCTGCCACTTCCCTGGGCAGTCCATTCCAGTGTCTGATCACCCTTTCCGTGAGGAAGTTGCTGCTCATAGAACCGCTGCAAAAGGAGGTTTAGATGTGCTTCAAGCAATATCTTTCAGTATTGTACAATCTTAAAGAAGGGCACTTCAGAGAACTCAAGCTTACAGCTCACTTTAAATTGCTTATCGTATAGTTCCTGGGCAGATCAGAGACACAGCATGGTAGGACAGTTGGAGCAGGAAAGGGTTTACCCTGTAGAACTCAGGCAGCAGAGGAGGTCCCAGTGAAGGGTAAGAACAGCAGACTTGATCTAGAGTAGGAGAGCAGACTGTGAAACAAAGAAAAGCAGTGAGGTGGGGAAAGGGATGCATTAGCGTTGCATTGTAGCAGTGCCCATTCTGGCGAGGAAAGAATCTTGACAGAATTCTTTCTGTGGTGCCAGCCACAGCAGAGCATGAACCTTTGTTGGGTACAGTTACATCATGCACATTCTGACCTACAGTATAGCTTGATCTGAGAGAACTGTGGGCAACAGTATTGGAGAAATCCACTCTTCTTTGCAATCAAAAGTTTTTTATAAAATTTTCTTTATTTCCATCACTTTGATATAAGGACTTTTTTTTGGCATGGACATGAACTTAGAAAACTATTGGGTAAAGGACACACTGTATTTTAAAACTAAAAACAATAAACCACTCCTCCAATTCATTTATTCACACAACTTATCCCTATTAAAATGGATATAAACCTGGCTAATACCTGTGTTTTGCATGGATTGTGGTTTCCACGAGAGGACGATAATTATATGAATTCAAGGTAAACTTCTAAATTAGTGTAATAACTCTGCTAGTTCTTGAGAAAACAGAGTATTCTTTTAGGACCTGCGTTGTGCATGTAATGGACCAAGCAAAGTGACGTGCGGCTTGAGTAACAAAATCTTTCGACTACATCTGGCTTCTCAGGCAGCACTTCATAACTGTAATTAATAGTAAACATGTATTATCCAGTGACGTGGTGACATCTGAGGATAATCACAGTAGTATTCACAGTAAAATGGACTTAAAAGAACTTCCTGAAATGACATCAGGTACCTTATGCTCATTTTCTTTGCAGTACTTTGTCCTTCAGGAATAATTTTTAGTTCATTTTTTAATTAAAAATGATTCTAATCGAGCTGTTGTAAATGTGCTGTACTAGAAGAGCAATTAAAACCTTGGCAGCAGAGGATGTTCTTCCTTGATAAAGGCACATGTGACTTCCAGGGCATTTTTCATTTATTTCTGCAATTTTCTGGTTTTCCTTTCTTTTTTCTTTAACTGGTCAGGCACCAGACTTTAACTTGTACGTACCAGGTAAGCGCTAACTTACAAAAGAAATAATCTGCTGTGTGGAATTTCACTTCTTGTTTGTGCAACTCAGGGATCAGGTTAGGAACACAAAAGCATGGAGAGAATTGGATCTAACAAGGGGGGTTAAGGACAATGAGAAAAATTTCTATAGGTATGTCAGTGATACAAAGAAGACTGTAGGTCCACTCCAGAAGGAAACGAGAGAGCTGGTCACCCAAGATGCAGAGAAGACCGATGTACTCAATAACTACTGTGTCCAGTTCTGGAGTCACCAGCGTAAGAAGGACACAGAGCTCCTGGATCTTAAATGATCAGAGGGCTGGAGCACCTACCCTATGAGGACAGGCTGAGCAAGTTTGGGTTGTTGAGCCTGGAGAGAAGAGGAGGCTCCCAGACCTCTCAGCAGCTTTCCAATTAATGAAGTGGGCTACACAAAAGCTGGAGTAGGGCTTTTTACATGGATGGTAGCAAAAGGGCAAGGGGAAAGTGTTCCAGACTTGAAGAGGGACGATTGAGGCTGGATATGAGAAACAAATTCTTCTCTTTGATGGTGGTGAGATGCTGGAACAGGTTGCCCAAGGAAATTGAGGCTGCCCCATCCTTGGAAGGGCTCAAAGCCAGGTCAGATGGGGCGCTGAGTAACCTAATCTAGTGAAGGTGTCCCTGCCTATGCAGGGGGGGTGGAACTAGCTGATCTGTAAGATCCCTTCCAACCCAAGCCATTCAATGATTCTATGAACTCCACAGCTGAAAAGCTGATACATGCTGCTTGATCCACAGCAGACAGACAGAGATCACCCCGAAGCGTAATAATGTAAGTGGGCATCAGAGCTGTCTGTCATTGGCAATCTGCACTTTCTAGGGAGGAGTTCATACTGGAAATGTTTTAAATATTGCCACACTTTTCCTTTTTACCCTTAACTTATCTCCAGGTTTTTGCAGGACCTTTTCCTGTGGAATATGTGTAGGTACTCTGCTCATGGGAGGTTCTTTTTTAATACTGGTATTCTGGAGTGGCTTATGACAGAGCTTGTTGCATCTAGCAGGAGCTGGTTTACCGTGTCCTGGTGTCACATAAGGAACAACTGCCTGAAGATGTGATGCAGGGTAGCTTTGATCCATGACATGATTCAGTACAGCACAACAGATCGGCAGTTGTCCTAATTTCCTTAGCTCTGGTAATGTCAGAGGTACCAGCTAAAAGTTTGTTGTCATTGGTTTTTTAATAGAAACTTGCACATATGGAGAGGAACCAGCTAAAAGTTTGTTATCAATGATTTTTTAATAGAAACTTGCAGATATGAAGAGGCGCAGCAAAGGTTTCTTGCCCTTCAGTGTTCATCCAGCAGGATGTCATGCCAGGTGATAGATCAACTTCGTGTGCAGGGCAAATCCCATCTGTCGTGCCCATGCACTGAGTCATTGCTTAATCTCTGAAGAAACCAGCTTTCCTCAGTAGAAACCATCTAAACACAGTATTTCAGAAATTGAATTCTCAGGTGTCGAGCAAATATAGAAGATACTGTTTTAATGTTCAGTTTTAGAGCTAAAAATTATTTCTGTTACAATTTTGGATTATTGAGGGTCTATCTACTGCAGAGGATTACCCTCAAAGCTTCTGTTTTGCTTGGTATTGTTTTCTATGACAGCTAACGATTGTCAGGTCTTTCTTTTAAAGAAAGATATTGTTTGTACATGACAGCTCTTACATTTCTCTGTTAAAGTCAGGCAAATTTAGGGCTTTTGCTGGAAAACACTCATTAATTCCCTAAATAAGTTTTGAACAGAATGCTTGTTCCATTTTCTTCAGAAGTGTTTTTCCAATAGCAAAAACGCTTTCAGTAGTAGAAAAGGAATGCTTGATTTTTGAAAATGGCGAATTTTCACAGGTTGGGATAATAATTTCTTTTTGTAAGCTCTGAAAATGGAATTGGAGTGTTAAAAAACAAGCTACAAGGCACAGCCAGTTTTTGGTTATATTCAGAATGTTCTGTTACAAATGATGCAGCCAGATAACTGCTTTTCAATTAGGGCATTTGTGCCTGTGATGATTATTGCAAAGCATCATTAGAATCTTAACAACTGGAGCAGTGTCCTAATTGAGGACTGAGATGCAAAAAGTACTTGAGAAACATGATGGCTGTGGGCTTGCAGTCATATTTTAGAGCTTCATTGTCGGTGGATAGAGTTATGCTGTCCTTCTGACAGGCACTCAGATTATTGGACATCATCGCTGCATAAAGTACGTTACATTAATAAATAAAGGGATATTTACATCAGAGGATATGTGTGCCATTGGCCGTGGCCTCCTGAGCACACTGCTGGCTGATGTTGAGGCAACTGTCAGTCAGTACCCCCAAATTCTTTTCCAACCACACACCCCCAAGTCTGTAGCCTGCCATGGGTTTGTTCTGACCCAAAGGCAGGATCAGGCATTCGACTTTGCTGAATCTCATACAGTTAATCTTGGCCCATCAATCCAGACGGTCTAGATCCCTTTGTAGGGTCTCCCTACCCTCCAGGAGATCACCCCATCCACCTAGCTTGGTGTCATCTGCTAATATACCAAGGGTGCACTCAATCCCCTCATCCAGGTGATTAATAAAGGTATTAAAGAGTACTGAACCCTGGGGAATACCATGTGTGATGACCAGATCTAACTAGATTTAACTCCATTCACCATCACTCTTTGGGGCCAGCCATCCAGCCAGTTTTTTATCCAGTATTTATCCCAGCCTTGTGCCATCAGTTTCTGAAGGAGGATGCAGTGGGAACAGTGCCAAAGACTTTACTTAAGTCCAGACAATGTCCACAGCCCTTCCCTTGTCCACTGTTCAGGTCACCTTGTTGTAGGAGATGAAGTTAGTCGGGCAGGACCTGCCTTTCATAAACGCAGGCTGGCTGGGTCTGATCGCCAGGCTTCCCCAGCACAAGGTCAGACTGACAGGCCTGTAGTTCTCAGGAGCCTCCTGGCCATTCTTGTAGGTGGGTGTTACATTTGCAAATCTTCAGTCTGCTAAGACTCTCCATTTAGCCAGGACTGGTGATAAATGATGGAGAGTCGCTTGGTGAGCACTTCCCCCAGCTACCTCAGCACCCTTGTGTGGATCACATCTGGCCCCATAGACTTGTGCCCATCTAGGTTGGACAACAGGACACTGATCCTTTCTTCTTGGATTGTGGGAGCTGTGTTCTGCTCCCCATCTCTGGGTTCCAGGCCAGGAAGCAACTGACGTGCCTATAGTGAAGACTGAGGCAAAGTAGGCATTTAGTGGTAGCTCAGCGTTTGCCTTGTCCTTGGTCACCAGGTCACCATGCCATTTTCGTCCGAAGGATGCAGGTTTTCCTTAGCTATCCTTTTGCATCTTTATAGAAATGTTTTATTGTCTTTGATGGTGCTGGCCAGTTTCTAAGCTCTAATCGAGCTTTGCCCTTTATAATTTTCTCCTTAGGTAGCCTTGCAACAACCTTGCACTCCTCCTGAGTTGCCTGCCCCATCTTCCGGAGATTACAGACTTGCCTTTTCTTCCTGAGTTCCAGCCAAAGCGCTCTGTTTAGGCAGGCTGGTCTTCTCAGTTCATTTTAGAGCACACAGGGTCAGCTTGTTCCCGTGCTTCGAAGGTTTCGCTCTTAAAGAAAACCTAGCCTTCATCAGCTTCTGTGTCTTTTAGGACTGGCTCCCAGAGGGCTTCCAAGGGTCAGTCAGTCTCCCAAACAAGTCAATGTGACCTCTGTAAGTCCAAGAAGGTAGGTCCACTGGGGGAGACAGAGGAAAGTGCAGTAGGTGTGCTCCCAATCCCTTGACCAGTTGACCCAATGCCTTGAAGTGTCTTTTGACTGCCCTCAAAAGAGGTTTCTTATTTGTAGTTGTTCCCTGCTTACCTGAAAAGTCAATACTGGATCATAACTGAAGGCTGTGTCAGGGTAGGAAGCTTTCCTACCATGTGTTTAACCCAGGCCCTGGGGAGGCAGCAGACTTCTCCTAAGAAGTGGGTGAGGTCTGCATATCAGGCCTTGAGAATAACTTTCAACATTCCCTTGAGAATAACTTACAACAATGACTGTTCTCTTTTTCTTTGTGGAAGCAATTCGCATGGTGGGCTTCCTGAATCTCAGGAACTCTTCTAAGCTGAGCAATTAATCTTCCTCATTGACCGGTTCCATTTGCAGGTCATCATTGCTCTTCTGCAAGGGCGCTCGAGAAGGTGGGGATGGGGATGTAACTGAGGCAGCGCCCCTGGGCAGGATCAATGGCCATTGACCTAGTTTCTCCAATCACTGTGGTCAGTAGCGTGGAGCAAGGACAGGGAGCCCTTGTATCGTGATTTACACTCATGTTTAGAACTGTGTGCTTTTGTAGGCTCAAGTGCTTTTCAGAGACAGTCTATGGGTGTACATCAGAATCTGTAGCATAACCCTGTAATTAATTGTTTTAAATTGAAGAAATCTTGTAGCAATAATAACAGATCTAACATCTCTTTGCAGCAGGGTTTTCTGAGAAGTTCCTTCTGTTTTCTGTACCACATATCTACTCTTAATTTCTCTCACACAAGCAGGATTTATGAAATACAACACCTGGCATTTAAATCACAAAAAAGTTATGCCATTAAAAGCCTTATTTAGTTGTTTACACACATCTTTGTGCAGGAATGTCAGAGAAACTCTCTTTATGGACTTAATTTATTTTGTTTTTTAAAGTCAGATACAGTTTTTTCAGTTTGACGGTGTCTCCTGTGTTTTGATCCACATGAAGCTGTGCCCTGCCAAATCAGCTGTGAACGTTAAAGACCTATAGTGATAATATCTGACATAGGGATGTTCCTTTGTGTGTTCAGTGGTGTCTTCATTCTATCCAGGATGCTTACAAAAGCAAAAGGGAGATTTCTACCCTTTTTATTGAATTTTCTGATTTATGGGTCCAATTCTAGTGCAGCCTCTGTGATGTCACAGTCAGGCCTGGTTCAAAGCTTACCAAAATGGAGAAAGAATATTAGAATCTCGTCTCTGTAAGCGTGACCCGATTCATACCTTCCTATCATGTAGCCTTCGTTACTCCTCTCTTGTGTTTCTGTCTTCCCTGTTTACCTTTGGGTAGGCACCAGCTAATGGTGACCTGAGTAGGGCGTATGCTTCGAAACTGGAAAATGGAAGCCAAAACAGAGGAATTGATGTAGTTGCTGAGAAAGCAGGTGAGGGGAGAGAGTGTTTCTACTTCACACATCATTTAACAGTCAAGGGGAGGAGAGGTTATTTTCCGTACTGACTTAGTTTTGCCTGGAAACAAAAGTCTGTCTAGGAGGCTGTGAAATATGTTAACTGGAGCCGTTCAGTCCCCAGGAAAACTTGCGGCTGGTAGGTGAGGTTGTATTTTTAGTTCCTCTTGTGTGTTTCATTATCTGTTGATTGCCTGAACAGCTGCTTTCCCTGGGGTGTGGAACTACTTGCTGTTTTGGATTTGAATAAAGTGGCTGTATGTAATTTTTACAAGTCATTATGTAAATTAACCCCATCAACACCACGTATGCAGTTCTCTAGCGTGTTTGTGTTTCTGTGATCTCGTTATTGGAGATAATGCTTTCATTACCACCTTTTCACTTGCCATACTGTTATTTAGTCCAATAATTTCAGAGTAAAAGCAGCACCAGTAAATTGTGTGCAAAAGGTAAAAGTGGCACAGTGTCTTCTTCCTTTCTATATAAGCTGTAAGATAGTCTTCTTGCAGGTTGACTGGAGTTCTGAAATACATAAATTTATTCCAACATGACTTACTGTAAATTATAGGATGTTTGTGTGTGTTTAATCTCTTTGAATTTTGGTAAAGTCCTGCTTTTATCATAGAATCATGAGGGATTGGAAGGGACCCCGAAAGATCATCTAGTCCAATCCCCCTGCCACAGCAGGATCACTTCACTG
>JAOXOE010029734.1:0-14034 GCA_028565055.1 Phoeniculus purpureus
AAACAGCACTCATATCCAAATAACCTTTTGAAAGCACTCTTGACTCTTAGAGTTTATTTACTTGCCAAAAGGGCTCCCCCTCATACTGTCTGTGGCCTTTGCTTTGCCTGGCATAATTAAAAATAGTGCAAGAGTAAAATAGTGAGTCAGGTTTGTTCAGCCTGGAGAAGAGGAGGCTTGGAGGTGCTTTTCTAGCAGCTTTCCAACCTCTGAAGGGGGCTATGAGAAAGCTGTTGGAGGGCTTTTGACACAGGTGCGTAGCAATAGGACAAGGGGAAAGAGTTATAGACTTAAGAGGGGAGATTGAGGTCGGACATGAGGAAGAAATTCTTTCCTGTGAGGGTGGTGAGATGCTGGAACAGGTTTCCCAAGGCAGTTGTGGCTGCCCCATACCGGGAAGCATTGAAAGCCAGGTTGGCTGGGGCCCTGAGTAATCTAAACTAGTGAAGGTGTCCCTGCCTCTGCAGGGAATTTGGAACTAGATGATCTTTAAGATCCCTTCCAACCAGGCCATTCTATGCTTCTGTGATTTATATTGCAGGAAACCAGTTTGTCTCTGAGTAGATTGATCTGTACTCAGAACACACCACTGTATTTTCTGACAAGGAAGTGTTTAATCACTCCAAAAGAAATTCCTATATTTTATCCTCTCTTTTACATAGGTGCAGCCAAGTGCCAAGTTGCTAAAGGGCAACATGCAAATGAATATACACAAACATCATGTAGTAATTCTATTACCCATTTAGCCTAAAAAATGTAAAGCTATGTTGACTGTGTGACACGGTGCGGTCTTTTCCATTTTAAAAAGGGTTGTTTCAGGAAAGACTTACAATATTTGTAAATGTATGAAAACGTCTCCTGTCTCAAAATGTAAATGCTTCCTTCAAAATACCTTGTTTTCAATTTGAAGCAAATAAAAATTAAAATGCAATGCCAAAACATGAGTCGATACCAGCTCATGAGAAGAATAGGGTTGCTGTTCTGTTCAAGAATCTTCACCTCCTCTAAGACATTGCTGAGAAAATTTGGAAAACAACCATTTGAAGCAGGGCTTCCTGATTCTCCTTGTGCAATGACTTTCACCATAGAATTTAATCTGTAATTCCTAGACTTCCTTCTTGGACACCTTTATAATATGTACTTTTCTTCCCAAAGTGTAGATCCAATCAAATAAATTTATTATATAATAAATCTTAATTTTACTAAGAGACTATTAAGTAAAAAACCTTAATATATTTTTTTATTCTGCTTCTGTAATATGAATAATCCTTGCTGTTTTGAAAGAGCTGCAAAAAAAGTCCAATGCAAGGGAGGAAGATAAAATTTGGAATAGTATTTTTAAAAGAGCTTATTACAGACTTAATTATTTATTATTTCAAAACCCATGTACTAATAATTTTCAGTGTCAGATCAGGATATCTACAAGAAGCCAAAGGGTTTCCTGTTATGTCTACTAGATATACAGATACAGAGGTCAGTAGGGGTTGGAAAGGCCCTCCAGGGGTCATTGAGTAACCCCCCCACTGCTCAAGCAGGATCATAGAACCTAAGACAGGTCACACAGGAACGCATCCAGATGGGTCTTGAAATTCGCCAGACAAGTGGACTCCACACCCTCCCTGGGCAGCCTGTTACACTGCTCTGTAACCCTTACAGTCAAGTTGTTCCTCATGTTGAGGTGGAAATTTCTGTGCTCCAACTGACACCCATTGCCCCTTGTCCTATCACAGGGCACAAGTTAGAAGACATTGCCTCTTTCTTCTTGACACCCAGTCTTCATGGATTGACACACAATGATTAAGTTCCCTTGTAAGCTTCTCCTTTCCAAGCTGAAAAGTCCCAGATCTCTCAATCTCTCCTCATAAGACTAGTGTTCCTGTCCTCTAATCATCCTTGTGGCCCTCCTGTGGACTTGCTTAATCAGATCCTTCTCAATCAGGTCCTTCTTAAACTGGGGAGCCCAAAACTGGACACAGTATTCCAGATGTGGCCTCACTAGGTCAGAGTAGAGGGGGAGGAGAACCTCTCTTGATCTGCTGGACACACTCTCCTTGATCCATCCCAGGATTCCATTCGCCTTCTTGGCCACAAGAAGGAGAACTTGTTGTTCCATGGAGAACTTGTTGCCCACATGAACTCCAAGATCCCTCTCCTCAGAGGTGCTGTGCAAGTAGATCATCCCCCAGTCTATATTGATGTGTTGCATTACTCCTTCCCAGGTGAAGGACTCTGCACTTGTTCTTATTGAGAATAAGTGTACAGTCCTTGTTTAACATAAAAAGCAAAAATAATCAGGTAACAAAAGACACACTTGACTTGCAGCTGGATATACAGTGTCTTTGGTTTGTGATCTTTCCTCTTTCAGCTTTATTAATCTTGCATTCAGATAGTGGGTCAGCTTAGGCAGCAAAGTCTGTGATGGTTTTCCTGAAAATATAACCTGTGCATTCAAATCCCTGAATAGAGTGAGTAACCGAGGTTCAGGTTTCCTCTTTCCTTTGGGAATTCGTTTGCCATTTAGCTTTTACAGATACTAAGTCTTCTAACCTTTTCCTGTAATGCCTAATGAGAAGCTCAAAATATACGTTCAAAATCAGGTGAATGTCACATTTGTAGTTACATTTGCCCTTCTAATTCATGTTCTACCCAAAGTGAGTCCCATGCTGAGGCACCTCTCCCTTTTCAGTGGAGAATAAAGATTATGAACCTCATCCTTGCAGAGAAAAGCTTTTCAGTGCTGAGCAACACAGTGTTATGTCTCTTTTTTTGGGCCTTTGCAATCAATTTACATAAAAAGGCATCTCAGTACAATATTGACATGCTGGAGCAGGACCAAAGAAGAACAACAAAGCTGGTGAAGGGGTTGGGGAGGTAGTACGTAATGTGATTCCAAAAGCATCGATGCCATTGTGAATATTTACTCCAGCTATGACATTTTCCTTTTTCAAAGAATCATAACAAATCACAGAATCACAGAATTGTTGAGGCTGCAAAAGCCCTTTGAGCTTATTCAGCCCAGCCCATGACCTAACATCACCACATCAGCCAGACCAAGGCTCTAAGGGCCATAACCAGTCTGTCCTTCAACACCTCCACAAATGGAACTCCACCATTGCCCTGGGCAGTCCATTCCAAGGTCTGATCACTCTTTCTGTGAGGAAGAACTTCCTAACATCCCACCTAACCATCCCCTGGTAGCTTCAGGACCACTTGTCCTGTCAGTAGTTGCCTGGGAGAAGAGCTCAACACCCACCTGACTACAACCTCCCTTCAGGGAGTTGGAGAGAGGGAGAAGTTGCCCACTGAGGCTCCTCTTGTCCAGGCTAAATGTAGAATCATAGTACACTAGGGATTGGAAAAGACCTCGAAAAATCATCTAGTCCAATCCCCCTGCCAGAGCAGGATCACCTGCCTCTCCTGAAAAGGACACAGCCATCCATGACCACATTCCAGTCATGCGAGCTGTCCAACCATGTCTCTGTAATGGCCACCAGCTCATAATCACCTGACTGTACACAGATTTCTAACTCCTCCTGCTCATTCCCCATGCTGCGTGTACTGGTATACAGGCATTTCAGGGAGGGAGCTGAGCACTCCAATTTCAGCCTAGGACAGTGGAAAGCCTTGTGTTCTTCACCAAGACCAAAGAGCTGCCCCGCAGATGCCCACCCAGTAACAACCCCACATCTTCAGTCCCTTCCTTGGGTTGTTGCTCCTCTGGACTTGCTGCAGCCCCTCAATCTCTTTCTTGAAGTGAGGGGCCCAGAACTGCCTCCAGTACTTGAGGGGAGGTCTCACTAGTACTCAGTAGAGAGGAAGAATTACGTCTCTAGTGCTGCTGGCCACATTATTCCTGATACAAGGCAGGATGCCATTGGACTTTCGTTAATGCCGTACTCCTTGAACCATACTTCCATGATTGCAGAAACCTACTTTCACCTTCTATGGCAAACAGCTTAAATTTTCAAACTACACGAATGGCAATGAAGAAGACTGCAGTTGTGTGATTGTGTTATCCAAAAGAAACCTCTTTTGATTTCTCCTGACAAATATTCTATTATTGTTTTAAGAGGAAACACTCAGGGTTAACATTTTCTCTTCAAATTTAAGGTAGGATTTTCCAAACATATCTTCTTTTATAGTCTCAACACTGTTCCTGGAATCATCACCAGTAAAGCCAGTATTTACAGGTACTATAAAAGCTTTTCCTTCTAGGGCTGAAATGTTAAAACGTTGGCATTGAAGGGACAGTCTGTCCTTGCTGTGTCTGAGAATTAAACTAAACATAGGCCAGATGAGACTGACGTTTTCAAAGCGGATATGTGGCGGAATGATTCCCCTATTTTTTGTTTTTTCCATACAGGATAAATACAGATCACCCTTACAAAGAGCGGTCTGATGGCCTGGATGAGAGCTGTAGAAACGATGCAGACGCATGCCACAAACAGGACTGCAGCAGCAACATCAGCTGCAGGAGAGGCAAGACCAGCAGTGGAAGGAGCACTGTGTCACTTCACATCCTGGGCAGAAAGATGACTTTTAACACCCTAGGTAAGTTGAATCATCGCACATGCCATCAAGAGTCATAAAAATGTCATCTGTTGAGCTGACAACTCATTAACCTCCAACTCGTAACTGAACATTTGCGGAGGGTGAACGCAGCTGTGTCAGCTAGGGAAGGGATTGTCATTCTGTCACTTGACAAACTAATTTTCCTACCTGTAGAAGACATGGAATATATCAAAATGAATGTTTGTTGCAGAGAGCTTACAGTTCTCAGACAGAGGTATAAAATGTGAGCACTTGAAGCTGCAGGCTCCCTTCTTTTCATCTCTGAAGCCTTCAGATCAGGGGTCCCCTATCTTTCTCAGATGATACCCCACACTTTATTTTCCTTTCCTCAATTACAATCTTAGCACACTACTAACAAGTGAACAGGAGCAAGCAGAGGCTTATTCTGATTTCAAATACTCCTGATGGTACATAGATATTATTGAGGCTGGAAAAGACCTCTGAGATCATCAAATCCAGCCAATGACCTAACATCTCCACATTAGCTACGCAGGTATTCAGGCAAATATTGTGTTTCAGCGATGTTTATCTCATCTATCATCCCCATCTCAGATGAGTATTGTTCACTCAGCTTCAATGAATGAATAAGAGCTTTGAGACCAGGCTATCTGTGTTTGAACTATTAAATAAGAAAGATTTTCCAAGAACTCCATGATATGGATATCTCAACTTTAAGTAATTGAAAACATGGTTGAATAATTTTCTACAAATTGTGGAAACCCAGCTTCTTTCTCTTTCTCTTCCTCTCTCTCTTCCTCTTCCTCACTCTCTCTTTCTCCTCTTTCCCTTTCTATTTCTCTCTTTCTCTCTCTCCCTCTTCCTCTTCCTCTTCATCTTCATCTTCCTCTTTTTCTCTTTCATTCTTTTCTCCTTTCTTGAAAAGAAACATGTTATAAATAAATAACTAATCAATATTAACACTGTCCAGCAATGTGACTGTCTACAAAAATGTGCACTATATGCAAATATGGTCCATTTCACAGAATTACAGAGTGTGACAGGTTGGAAGGGTCCTCGAAAGATCATCTAAGAGCAACCCCCCTGCTGGAGCAGGGCAAGCCTACAGCACCTGGTGTACTCAGACTGTCTCCCATCCAAGGACAAACCAGGCCTAACCCTGCTTAGCTAATCCAACATTCCATCTCTACATTTGGGTAATTAAAATCTGTAGATGAGATATATAATTATCAATATGACCATCTTCTAATTTCTACTTAGCCCTGTGCCGCCTTTAACATCTGTTATCTGAGTCAGTTAACTTTTATCAGAATTATCACAGAATTTTAGAGATAGGAAGTGACCTCAAAAGGTCATCCAATCCAGTCCCCAGCCACAGCAGGATCCCCTAGATCAAGTCACACAGGAACGTGTCCAGGTGGGCTTTAAATGTCTCTGTAACCCCCCTGGGCAGCATGTTCCAGTGCCCTGTCACCCTCACCATGAAGAAGTTCCTTCTCATATTTGTGTGGAACCTGCTCTGTTCCAGCTTACACCCATTGCCCCATCATTGGATGCAAATGAGCAGAGCCTGGCTCCATCCTCTTGACAACCACTCTTTACATATTTATAAACATTCATGAGGTCAGCCCTCAGTCTCCTTTTTTGCCAAGCTCAAGAGACCCAACTATCTCAGTCTTTCCTCATCAGGGAGATGTTCCACTCATTTATCTTAGTTTACATTTGCAATTTCCTTTTAAACTTACAGGTAAAATAAAAGATGTCGAGGGGCAAAAGAAGGCTCCATTAAAGATGTTTATTACAATATGTTCCATATTGCAGTATGGGGCCCATCACCTAAACATTGCCATGGCTTTAAATACTGCAGCTAGCACTTAGTACAGCTTGCACATAGTGCGATTATCTGTTTCAGCAACAAAATTTCTCCCCTTTTATCTTTCTTGAAAACCTTCAAAATCTGAATGTGTGAAATATGTTTGTCATGTAGGATCAATGGGTCTTTTCATTATATATTTTAAAAAGCACGTGCAAATTAGTCTGTTCGTGTAATGGGAGCCTGGAACCTGGTAAGGAAGTTATGATCATTGTTCCATATGCCACATGGCTGTGATTTCCTCACAGTCCCTTCTCCATAAGAGTTGTGGTTTTGTTTTTTTCAAAAGCCATCTTTTCCTAAAATTTCCATAACTATTTTTGTTCTGAATACATACTGAGGGCATTGTTCCTGAAAGCTTCTGAAAGGGAGCAGCAAACATAGTGCTGAGAGGTCCTTGAAGATTGCTTTGAAAAACGCCTACATCTCAGGGACACTTGGAGAGTCTTCAGAATTTAAGCTTTGGGTTTGTTTGTTGTTTCCTTTCCTGTTTCTTCTTCTGTTTTCCATCTGATCATTTCTTGAAAGCTGGTAGCTAAGTGCATGTGAATAGACTGAAAAGAAATTCCTCATTTGTATCACAGACACAGATTTACAGAATCACAGAATTACTGAGGCTGGAAAAGACCTCTAAGATCATCCAGCCCAGCCCATGACCTAACATCACCATATCGGCCAGACCATGGCACTAAGGGCCACAGCCAGGCTGGCTTCGAATTCCTACAAGGATGAGGACTCCACCACTGCCCTGGGCAGTCCATTCCAGTGTCTGATTATCCTTTCCATGAGGCAGGGCTTCCAAATATCCAACCTAACCCTCTCCTGGTTCAGCTTCAGGCACTGCTCTCTTGTCCTGTCACTAGTTGCCTGGGAGAAGATCCTGACCCCCATCTGACTACAATTTCCCTTCAGGTAGTTGTAGAGGGAGAAGGTCCCCTCTGAGTCTTCTCCAGACTAAACAGAGGCTGAAAAAGATCTCTAAGAACAAGTGCAGCTGAAGCTTAACATCATTATTTCATGCTTCACCAGCACACAAACCCCTTAGTAAGTCCATGACTGTTGTCTTGAATTAGGATGGTTTGCCTTGATATAAACAAGTCTAGCTGTTGTTGCTGTGTCACTAGGGATCTTCTCGCATGCTGGAGTTGTGTAAGACAAGCCTGAGGTCACAAACTGCACGTCCCTAAGGATATTTCTATATCCTTATATATAAGGATATTTCTAGCTGATTATCATGTTTAAAGTAGATGTGACTGTGTGAAATACTTGGCCTTCTCCAACACTTGCAATTTTGTTGGTATTTTGTCTATCTGGCAAGAAAGTCTTTTTCTAAGGAAGGTCTCCTCACACTTCTTGTTTCAAAGTGGAATGACCAGTGCTTATTATTCCTGGATGACATTTCCACATTTCTTTCTGATATATCTGTATTCAGGCAAAGATGGTTTCTCTGCAAACAAGATACTGCAGATGCTATTATATGATATTATGGAGGTAGAAAGTGTGAGTAACAAGAGCTATGAGCAAAGAGGTACCAGAGGCAGTGTTCTATCCAAAACAAAATAGATGGAATATGGTTCATTTTTCTGCCTCACAGGTACTCGCTGAGCTGCCAATTCTAGTTGTGTTGTAATCGTTATTACAAACACTTACAAGGAAGAACGCATCCAATTCACATTTTAATCTGTGTGTGAGAAAGCTTCAATATAAGCTCAAAGCAATGGAATTGTGAACAATCCTGCCTACTACCTGGTTTAGCTTTTGTGGTGTGGGTACATGACAGTTGGATGGAGGAACGAGAAGTGTGCCACAAGGCTTTCAGGTTTTTTTGGAAGCTTGTTTTAAACTTTACACTAAGCAGAGCTCTCTGGGCTATCCACAAGGCTATATGGGGGCCTGACTTTGTGGGAAACATGAAGCATTTGAACAAATGTATCGTAAACCAGTGCTGAAGTGTTGGGCTTGACATAGATGATATGGTCACTGTTTCTAAAAGAATCCATATGAACAGCTTATAAAGAACTAAGTTATCTTAGCAGCGACAAGAAAAGCAAAGCCTAGTCTAGCTGAGTTTTGAAAGATAAATTCAGATACCTAAAATGAGAAAGGCAAGATGGATCCAAGATAATTTACGTGTCTTCAGCTCCAAAACCCCTCAACAATTACAAGAGTCTTATTGTCAACACTTCTGGAAATAATATCAGTTGAGTTATGTGAGTGATGTACAGCTCTGAGGTCTGTTTGGAACTTTAGGACTGACTTTAGGTTTTAAGAGTCCAAGCCAGCAACTGGAGCTCATGCTTGTACTTTACATTGTGGAAACTTGAGACCAGTATGGATCCAGCATGTATATTTGCAAATACACCTCTACATACAGTACTTTATACTGCTTAAGGTTCTAACTGATAATTTTAATGATTCAATAATCACTGACTAGCTTCAGAAGGCTACTTTGGATTTGAGATCCATTGGCTCTGTAAATAGCAGAGTATTTCATAGATATAGCTCTTAAAGCAGAGCACTTTCACATCATCTGAACTACTGCTAGGAGAGGAAATATTTTTAGTTCTGGAAACAAAATATGTACTTTAATGGAAGAAGTGTATATATATATATATCTATATCTCCTTAAAGTTACAGACTGTCACTCAATGAAGGAAGGAAGGAATACTGCTTTCACATATTCAGAATCACTCGCAGAAGTGTGAAAAATTAGCCTTCTAGCTGACTGACAGATTGCCTATAAACAGAAGACAATTAAGGAGAGCTGTAGTCTTTGTGTTTTGCTTAGTCTGTTTCTTGAAAAACCTAAGTGACTAGAAAAAAGTGTTGGAATAATATATTTAATTTTAAATCAAATGCTTAAGAGAGAGTTATTTTTTCTTCTTTGTTCAATTCCTATGATATTCCTGCATTTCACAGCACAGTGAAAGCAGAACTGGACTGAACACCTTCATGCTTAAACATATCCATCTGTTGCCGTACCACTGTAATATATTCTAGTATAAATATTGCATAATGGGGATCATTTAAGGGAAGAAAAGTCCCATCTTAAATGCATAAAACACTGCATTGGCTGAGAGCTTCCTGTCAAGAAATTTGCCTGATTCAAAGATTGTAATCAATTTCTCGTATTATTGGAGCCATTTAAAGAACGTGCTACTCACCATGTATAATATATTCCTTTGTTTTGTAGTCACCACTCTCCCATACAACGCATGCTGAGCAACTGTTGGTCTTGAATGTTACATATCCTCTCATATCAGAAGACAGTTTTCTTTCAGGAGGTTTCATTATTGGTCCTGTTAGGTGGAAAAGAGTCAGTACAATACAGCTCATACCTGAAAATCGTGACTTGTGAAACACAGTCGCCATTTCACTTTTTTAATTGCTGAAAGATTAGTGGCATGTGCTATATGATCTCTTTGAGGCTGATGTAAAAGAACATCCTACTCTTTGAGGATCTGACAAAACTCCCTTTAAATTGAGTGTAAAGTCACCTGTTTCAGAGGTTATATTGACCCAGTGTTTGGAATGTGAAACCATGGATATAATCAATCTCGGCTAAAGTAAATACAGCTCTTTACTGTTTAAATCTGATTTAACTGAGATACTTGTATTATCTCAGTGATGTAAAGCACTACTGCTATTGTCAGAGTATTACATTAATTTAACAGAAAAGGTTTTAGATTAGATGTTGCTAAAAAAAAAAACCAAACTGTAATGTAAAATAGTTATGTATGGAATTGGCCAGGAGGGGGGCTGCCAAATTATTTCAAGGAGATGGCCTCTTTCTTCAGCGTCACTCAGCACCAGACTCAATGTCTGTCAGAAGATTTCAGACAAGCTACACCACCATTGCTTACCAGATGACTCTGGACCTTAGAAATACCAGAGTCATTGAAAATGTCATAAGTAAAGGATTAACGTTCCACGTGTGATGGAGCACAATTATGGGTTATTTTTCCCATAAATTCTGATCTTTATTTTTGGATGTTCTTTCTTCTAAGCCTGTACAGTTAATGGTGTTTTATTCATTAGAAACAATTAGGATCCCAAACCCTGAACTCAATTTATAAAGAAATGTTTAAGAAAGAACTAATCTAAGTAATGTGGTTTCATTATTATTTTTTTTTTCATCTAATTTGTTCCTTCTAGTTTTGAACAGGTCACTAATAAATACTGAGTCTTGACTCTAGCCATGGAAATTAATCAGAATAAAAAACGCCACTGCAAATGCAGCCCATTTATACTTTGCTATTAAATGTTGTTAGTTGTAAAGGACTTACTGGATAATTTATTGTGGAGTGACTGAAGCTGGAGGAAGCAATAAGCAGAATGAATTATTAATTTGTAAGTTTATGATAAAGTGGCTACATTTCAGCCGCTCTTCTGTACTGAGTTGATACTGACTTAGTGATTTAATGTATTATTGGTGCTGAATGCTGATATATGGAGATCAGCCATCTGAAAAATAATGTATCTCTTGTGATAAATGAGAATGTCACTGATTATTGTAAACAGACGCTATACTGTGCTTAGTCCATTCGAGATGCTGAATGCTCTGGTACTCAGCTATACCTCGTCATTAGAAGGCAGATTAACTTCACAAAAAAATACGTAAATCATTGCACTCTATCTCCCCCATCACTGAAGTAGTTAAATGTGAACAAAAATCTTTATCATACTTGCTAGATAACGAAGTATTAGAGCCTTTAGATTCTTTCTACAGGAAATGTATGCCTTTGGGAACTCATAAATTAAGAACATTTTCAGTTAACAGTTTATTTTTTCACTATACACTATTTCATAACAAAATTGTCTTCAATTTTTAGATTTTTCTTTTACAAATCTAACAAAAAGCAGCAGTCTTGAAATAGCCTAATAGCTACCTCCATTAATATAGAGCGTGACTGACCAGGTGCTCTTCTCTCCCGTGCCTTTGCACACTCTATAAATAGTAGTACTCAGTTGTTAGGTCAGTCTATCCAATCAAAGTTTCTTGAAGATATCACTGTCTTGGGAATGTATAGAAGTGTAGGTTTTGTCATTATTAAACAGCACGTTGCACAGTTCCTCACATCCAAATCCACAGAGCTGCTGAAATTAATCAGCGTAAAAGCCCAATGAATCCCCTGGTTTGATTTTTTCCATGTTGAAAATCCTTGATTTGATTCATGTCAGATGCAAATTTAACGGTTTGAAGGAATAAAAGAAGGAGATGCACTAGACAGTGGACATAATTCATTGCTCTGACAAATTTAATTCCTGAAATAAATGAATAACTTTTACACTGAACCTTGAAGTACCTGGCTGCATTTTGACTTTGCATTGCCCTCCTGATGTTTAATGATGAAATCTTTCTGTCTTTCTTATGTGATTCATATTTTCAAATGAAAATAGGTTGACTGATACTGCACTGTACCCTTTGTTTCTCTTTTTTCTTCTTTTCACATCTTGTGTTATTTTCATAATGGCTCTTCGAGGAGTGTTTTATTTTGCATTTATTAAGCGTTGGAATGCGGCACAATTATCACAACCAAAAATTAATTACAGACTACATTTTATCTCCTGTCAGGAGTGGTTTTGTTATGTAAAATGCTCAATTACACTTTCACTTTTTATAGAATGCTCAGTTATTCTGTAGCAAGTCTTTGTTTGTTTAGTGATATAATTTCCTAACAGCTAATAAAGGGATATTCAGCAACCAAACCAGGCACTCAATTTAGATAGGAGCATCCGAATGATTTTGGCAGGTAGGCAGCTGTGTAGGCTAGTCGTTGCTTTCTGACTTTAATCATTTAAAACCTTTATTAGTCTTTCCTTTTCCTAGTTGTCCATTGTCTTCTTTTTCTCCAACTCGTCTATAACGAGCTTCACTGATGTACTCAAATCCTCTTAAAGTACGGGCTTAAGAGAGGCAAAAGTAGATCTTCTTTTTAGTCTGCCTCATGTGCCTGTTTGCATTCCTTGACTGAGTTGTAATCAATGACTATGGCTTGTCTAAATATCTTATCCAAATTTAGGTCACTTTTGCAGTTTCTTGTTTCAAGCTAATAATCTGACACTTCTGATTCCATAGATATGACAGAAGTTACTAATTGTTTTAACTAGGCTCATGTTTGTCATTTTGTATATGAACCACATAAATCAAGTGTTTTATTATCAGAGAATCACAGAGTCCCAGAATCACAGAACTTGCAAGAGACCTTGAGATCATCTAGGCCAACTTCCCTGCAAAAGCAAGTTCACCTAGAGAAGATCATACATGTGTTTTGAATGTCTACAGAGGAGACTCCACAACTTCTCTGGGCAGCCTATACCAGTATTCTGCCATCCTCAAAGTGAAAAAGTTCCTCCTTATGTTCAGATGAAGCTTTCTGTGCTCCGCTTTGTGGCCATTACCACTTGCCCTATCACTAGGCACCACTGAGAAGAATCTGGCCTCATCCTCCTGTCACCCATCCTTTAGATATTTACAAGCATTTGTAAGACCCCCTCACAGCCTTCTCTAAGCTAAACAGACCTAGGATCCTCAGCCTTTCCTCATAAGAGCTGTTCCAGTCTCCTGAACTTCTTCATAGCCCTCTACCATACCCTCTCCAGTACTTCCATGTCTCTCTTGCACTGGAGGACCCCAGAAATGGACACAGTGCTCCAGATGCAGTCTCACCACGGCAGTGTAAATGGGGAGAAAAAGCTCTCTGAAAATGCTGGTCACACTCCTTTTGATTCGTCCTAGGAGATCATTTGCCTTCCTGGCCACACAGACACCCTGCTGAGTGCTGGTTAGTTTGTTGTCCACCAGGACTCAAACAAGAGAGAAAGAGACAGCACGGAGAAATATCCCCATCCTCAGCTCTTATGTTGTCCCATGTGTATCATGGCTATACTTGAGCATCACGTGTAAAGGTCTGCCTGATCTGAACTTTGTTAGCTCTACATTTAAACAGAATTGTAGCATGATTACAAATGGAAATTTCAGATTACTCTTCATAAAATCCGGTGCACTTCTGTTTTCCCCACGGCAAACTCTTTGATAAAGGCTTCTGTTACATCTTTTGTACTTAAAATAATTAATTCTGTTATTAAAAATTAATTGATTTCATTACACATTCTAGATCTCCTGCTTATTAACGTTTTTATGGGAGTCAACCGACAGGCATTATTCTTAATGGATACGGAAGAAGTATGTGTCTGATTAATGGCAACTTCTCCTAGTAGCATTAAAATAAGAAATTGCCTTAAAATAGATCTATCTGTTGAGATCCTTACAAAGGTAATGAGAAAAATAGGTAAGAACTCAAATTCAAGAAGCCTTTAAAAAATTACTTAGCTCATATGTATTTTTAAGACACTTCTCAGTGCTGTTTTATGTCTCCACTTTAGAATAAAGAAAAACAAAGGATCACAGAATGTCAGGGATTGGAAGGGACCTCAAAAGATAACCCAGTCCAATCCCCATACCAGAGCAGGATCGCCTAGATCAAGTCCCACAGGAACTGTAGGTAAGTTTTAAACATTTCCAGAGAAGGAGACTCCACAACCCCCCTGGGCAGCCCATTCCAGTGCTCTGTCCTCTAACTGTGAATACTGATGTGGAACCTCCTATGTTCCAGGTCACAGGTATTGCT
>JAOXOE010029735.1:0-14032 GCA_028565055.1 Phoeniculus purpureus
TTCTTTTGTCCTCTTCAAGAATAGCAGCAGCTAGAGTGAGAGAGAGGGAAATAGAGAAAGTCTTGATCTTGGTTTAATTGAAAGTCAGTGCAAATATATCAACAAAGCTCAGGCAATACTTAGAATTCCACGCACTCTATGGCTGAGCATCACAAGCTGTGGCTTGAGGCTCTCTGTTGAAGATCTTCCTTCAACTCCTCAGCTTCTTTTTTGTGTGCATACATCTGCAACCACACCAGCTACTCACTTACACTCTACATCTTAGCCTTTTCTTCCATCTTTATTCCCTCATAATGTATGCCAAGACAACAAGCACATGCAGATCCTTATTCTCTCTATGTTCAGTATCTGGGTAGTGGGTTTTCTCCCATAAGGCAGCGTCTTTTATTTCCATGTGAACAACTGCTGTGCAATATTATCATGTCTTCAGTCTCTTTAATTTGCTTTGGTTTAGGGGAGGTGGATGTGTTGCATGTCTACAGCTAATAACAATAAATCTCTACAGACCAGAAATCGGCTCAAATAAGAAAAAGCAAACATTGCAATACTTTTCTTTATCACTAATTTGCATTACATTTCACTGAAGGATAAATCCACCTGGGGTTTGGGTGTTTACTTAGAAAATGTTGTAAATGAGAAATGTCCTTTCCCACAACTTCACACACAGTACTTGTATATTGCATTACATGTGTGCAGTCAGATAGAGATGGTGATAGAAAGGACTTGGGGCAATCAGTAAGTATTTTGAGAGCTTTAATGTAACACGAAACACAAGAGCCATCACCAATGAGTGATGATGATGATGATTTTATGATTCACTTGGTAAAATTCCACTGAATTGCATGGCAGGTTTTGGTATGATACCAGCAAGTACTACATCTGCTGTAACACACCAGGTTATATATTAACTGCAATATATATTTTGAACTGTAATTTGGATTGGAAATGAAAATGTGCTTATTAAACTTGTTCCAACAATGCCTTTAGTGCATTTGCCTTTCCTTTGACCTAAGAGAAGTAGTATAGCTATGGATTTGGTTCAAGAAAAGTAGTGTTCATCCCATAGACACCATAACCCTGCTTAGCTCATACAACTATTCCTGAAGAAGGCGGATCTCTCTAAGGGCAGCCAAGGTTTTTCTGCTACAAAAACTGCACCCAGCGAGGGCCCACAGAGCATACCATGTGAATCAGATGTGGTCAAATGTTGAATAAAGAATACTCATAATATATTTGCTCTGGGCAGCATACAGATACCCACAGATATGCTTTCTGAACATGCATACAGTAAAGTATACTGAGATTTTTGGGAGCTGGAAAGAGTCTTGGAAGCACAAATCTCACTAACTTTAATTCTTAAAAAAATACCTCCCTTCACCTTCTTGGTGAACATATAAAAATGCATTTGTAAATAACAAGAACTCATTCTGGACTGTTTAGTAGTTAAAGTTGGCTTAAACCTGTTTAATAAAAAAACTGTAAACAAATTTCAAGCAACCATACTTCGTCTGTCCCTATACATCACATCTACAATTCTCCCACGTGCAGCTCTGCTCTGCAGTATGCTATTCCAGCTTAAGCAGCCTGCGTGCTGTACCTCTGGCGTGCAGATACAATTGCAGCTGGCGAGCACAAATCTATTGAAAAAACTTTCAGTTTAGAGAGAAGTTAGGGTAATATTCACATTTTCCAGTTCACAGTAGTAATGGTTTCCCTGCTCTTCAGTGAAATGTAGGACATAATGCTGGAATGATCTAAATTTCCTCTACACAAAAAACCTAAAGCAATTCTTAGAGTAGCAGGAGAATGGGAGAGCACCATCGTTTGAGTAGTTTCAGTATTTAACTATGTTAGCAATCACATATATTTGTCCAATCTAAATTTACAGCTGTATACTCTACCCATGAGACGTTTCCTCTTTCTCCTTCCACACTCCCTCATGGTTAAAATCTAGTGGGCTTTTAACCAGTGGGGGCAAGAGGGGTGCACAGCAGACATTTATTTGTGAAATAATCTGATTGATCTCTACTAGAAGTAAAAGTAATACAACAGGACATTGGGTGTTATGTAAATATCTTTGTGTACCGGTCAGTGACAATAAAAATACCATTCCTTAACTAGATGTGCATATATTGAATTTATATAACACTACTAATCAGAGAAGCTAAAAAAAATGGGTCTGATGTTCAACAAACACGCACAATATTCTGGAAGAAAAAATTCCCTCAGAAGGTGATAATCCTTCACCCTGTGTGTGTGTGTGTGTGTGTGTGTGTGTGTGCAGATAAATGGCATTGTGCTCCTCACTGGTTACACTGAACATACGGCTGTCAGTGTCTGATACTGTATTAACAGCTTTAATACTATTAACATACAATTAATTGGATGTCACTATTGCACTAGGAACAGAGAACTACAGTGGGTTGGGATTTTGTTTGGGAAGCAAAGGAATAAAAGAAATACTATACAGCCCTGAGTAATCACCAGTAAGGGGCAAATGCAAACTTACGTACACATTAGGTCTGAAGGTTATTAATAATGTCCACAGCTCCATAGTGCCATATAGTGATATCTAAAAATATATACTTTGGATTAGGCAGCTGTGAAATCTCTTCAAAGACAACTGCAGACTTTAAATGAACTTGGTTTGTAATGGTGAATGCATGTGAAATATATAAAAAGCATTTGTACATTAACATTGACCAGTATCAATGGGGCCTCCTTTGGGTACACAGCAGTTCACATGTTTGGGTCTACAGCATTCCCACTCATTTTCTGTCAATCTAGAAGAAATATATTCATTTGGTGTTCTTTCATCTATTAAAGTCCTGGGGTTTGGAGTTTTATTTTTTAAATTATTATGTGGCTTTGAAAATTATGATGAAGCTAAAATATCTTTTTGAAAGTCTAGCTTTCTGTTCTCTTTTTTCTGTTGTTTTTGAATCTGTGCAAATGCATTCCTAATTGGTTTTTTGTCTGTGCCACACTACATGCATACCATATTGCTTATCCACTAAAAAATCATTAAACATTTCTAAGGACAAAAAGTACATTGAATGATACTTAGCAACATAAATTAGAATAACTGAAAGAGTAAAATAATTAGATACAAACCAGCATAGTTGCCAACATATATTGGGGATGTTTCAGTACAGCTTGCCATTTACACGTATAGAGCATACGTAAATGGCTATTTTCTTTATCCTTTTCCACAAGACATTTTAAAAGGATAGTTAAGAGCATACTAGCTTACCAATTCATGTACAAAAGTATTCTGGGGAAGGGAGAGGTTTACGTATCATTTACCATAGCAGGGTACTCTTTAAGGATTGAATTATCCCTCTAAGATGGTGGCAACTATTTTTTCCCTATAGATAAAGTATTCATGGAAAATTTAAACATCTGATTCAATGCTAGGCATTTTCTTATTCACACGTCTATTGCTACAGGTATTAAAAACCCTTGGATTTGCGTACAAGCTATTCCTATTTGCAACATAAGGCAAAGCATGCTCTGAAATGTACATGTCATTATGGATCCGACCATCCCTGGAACAGTATGATGCTGTAGACTTAATGGATGACCTTAAATAATTATCATTTCTTCCTCTTGTTGGCAATGAATGTTTATAAAGATCAGCCGGACTTCGCCTAAGAGATAAGTGCTGGTCTTCACGATACGAGTGCAGGAACGGATTATCATCTGAGTGAACGGCGTACAGGGACTTGCTTCTCTTACTGTCCTCTAGAGTGCGAGTTAAAAGTGAGGCCTTGTTGCCTAACAGTTTGCTTGAGGGAACGCTAAACATGCTTGCATATGGACTACTTTGTAGAAATTTCTCTCTTTCTTTCAAGCTTATACTACGAGAACGTCTTCCAATATCAATTTCCCTGGACTTATCAGCGATGTTATCAAAAGAATGCTGTCTGCTAATCCTCAACTTATTCTTTTTATGATATTGCAGAGCATTATTTGGTGACCAAGTATGCTCATATATTTCTTCAGGAAGCGATAAGTTCGTTGTATCCTGCAGCATCTGATCTTCTTCAATATCGTAGAGGTTCCCCATCCGCAAGCATGAGTCACATTTATAGGGAGATCTGCTCGAATAGTGTCCCGCATAAGTGGGCAAATTGGAAAGACAGCTCCTGCAGTGGGTGGAATTCTGTCTGTACTTATCGTTCATGTCAACTTGGGACGCATTTTTGTCTTTCAAAGTGTAGTGCTTTGCATAAAGTTTATACTGGTCATTATTTGGAAGACTGTCTTCATTGTGCAAGGGAGTCTTGTTAGCGTGTTCTGCTTTCCTGTAGTTGTCATTGTGGTCTTGATAAACATCAGGAAACTCTATAGTTTCTGGAAGGACAATGTTTTCAATGTACTGAGGTGTGTCCAAGCGGAATCCTGGCTCCTTGTCAGCATCAATTGTGTAGATTTTATCCCGTGGAGAGCTCTGCTTGGTTTTCAGATATGTCAGTTCCACTTCACTACAGTCCTTCGGGAATTTCGACGCTACTGTCCTTTTTTTAGAATTGTCCTTGGTTTTGTGATGCTTGTTGTTGCTTTCAGGTTCCATATGGCAAGTAGCTCGGCTTGATGTTTCTGATACATCTGAATGGACAATCTCTTCAGGAAGGTATCTTTGGCTTTTCAACGAAAGCTGCCTATTTTCATCCGATCCATTTTCCCTCTGAGAACCTTGGCTCTGACGTACAGAATCTTGACGTATAGATTCCACAGATTTCTTCCAAAGCTGCCTGGGTCTGGAGTTCACTTTTGTTTCTGCTGTTACTGCAACCTCTACTGTATTTGGATTAGACTCGTTCAGTGTGAGAGGATGCTGACCTTGGAAAACATAGTTGTTAAGATTGTCCTTGTTTCGACTGCTAGGAAGTGTATGCAGTTCACTTATGTTGTCACCAAAAACATTGTCCTTTGTCTGAAAGGATCTGTTATCAGAGAACATCAAGTTTCCCTTATCCATGACCATGTCCATAATCAAGGAACCCCTCTGAATAAAATCAGATGTTCGTTTGGGGGAGTTAATTCTTGAAGGAGTGATATTGGTCATGTTTTTTGCTGTTCTCAGTAGTTTTAGCATGTTGGTTTGGGAATTAGTCAAAGAAAAGTCAGGAGATTTCTTCTTTTCTTCAATGTGTACTCCATGAATGCAGCTGTAAATACCCTGTAGAATGAGTAATATAAAAGAAATAAAATTACTAGGTGTAAAATTTAAAACATTTACATTCTATTTTTAATTAGCAATAAATAAGAATTAAACATTGCTTATCTAATGGAAATTTTAAAAGTACATCTGTTCTTTCAGCATTTCCTTACACCCATATAGAAGAATAATTTCTGCCATATCTGTTAAAAACATGAAGTACAACAATTGCCAGTATTTCACAAAAGCAAAGGCCTCTTCTACTTATTGCCTCAGAAGTTTCCTTTCTAACTCCAACCTCTTCAGTCACTTCTGTGAGCAAAATCAACATTTTAACCTGCTAATTCTCAGAAATGTGCCTTCAAAATAAGTAATTATTATCCCATACATTAGTTAGGAGAATTTCACGTGTAAAACACCACAAGTGCAGAGTTCAAAAGTAAAACATAGGAGTTGAAGTTTATATGCTTTTCTAGACAGTTTCCAACAGAGTATTTTAAAGTAGTTCGTGCTTAAACTATAAGAGAAAGCAACTAATTTCTGAAGTACATAAGAACAAACACATACTCGCCTTATTTTATGACAAGTATCAGTTGTTTGGATATGTAAATCCACTTTGGTTTGGTAAAGTTACCATTAAAATCTGTCAGTATCTAACCAAACATAAAGTGATGAAGATGATGAAGGGAGTAGAACACTTCCCTTATGAGGAAAGGCTGAGGGAGCTGGGTTTCTTTAGCTTGGAGAAAAGGAGACTGACCTCATTAATTTTTTATAAATATGTGAAGGGTAGGTGTCAGGAGGATGGAGCCAGGCTCTTCTTAATGTCATCTAGTGACAGGACAAGGGGCAGTGGGTCTAAGCTGGAATATGTTCCACATGAGAAGCAACTTCTTCACGGCGAGGGTGATGGAACACTGGAACAGGCTGCTCAGGGGGGTTGTGGAGTCTCCTTCTCTGGAGATGTTTAAAACCTGCCTGGATGTGTTCTTGTGTGACTTGGTCTAGGAGATCCTGCTATGATGGGGGATTGGACTAGATGATCCTTCAAGGTCCCTTCCAGTCCCTAATGTTCTGTGATTCTGTGTTTATTGTGTTTGAACTCCTCTCATGCAGTTTAGTCAACTTTGCTTTCAAAAAAAAGCTTATAGAAATGCTGCAATATACTTTTATCACTTAAGAAATCACAAAACTGAGAGCTAATGTCTGCCACCAATGTAGCATTTATGTTCTTTGGATTTTTTTTTGGTGGAAATTAACCGATTTCCTGCATCTCAGCAGATCTACCATTTATTAACCAAAATTTTCCCGCAAATGTATTTGCTTTCAATGTTTGACTACTGACTCTCTTGGCATACCATAATTCACACCCTAGAAGAATCCAATGCAGAAGAGATTTCCCATGGAGTGCCAGAACATCTTAATCCCATTGACTGCTCTAGAGCATCACACTGTTGAAAACATTGTATTTCGAGTGTCCAAATGGGAATAAAAGGAAAGTTGATGTTTTACGGACATGGTGTTTATTGTGTCTGTTGCCTTGAAGGGTGAAAACGACAGTAATACTAACCCTGCTGATTGAGAACAACAATCCTGGCCTATCTGAGCAGACTCCAGTGAAGCAGAATCTGAGTTTCCAGTAAAATAAGTGCTCCCAGACAAAAGTTATTAAACTGAGTGCCATGGCTGCTGCAAGCATGTAAAACACTCCTGCCATGTTGTCGATGTCCAGCTGGCTGCTCATCACTTCATTCTTCTCATTGTGGCAAATGCCAGTCAGCCACAGGGTTTCTAACTCTTCCATTTCTCCTAGGGAGAGCAAGGAGTCAAACCAGTTAGAATGCAAAAATTACTGCTCACAGATCAGAAAGTTTTTACATGTTTAAAAATGTAACTCCATTTAATGCTTCATTTGCAGAGCACTTCGGTCTTGTCTACCAAGGATTTGCAAACACAGCAGATTTCAACTCACAGCACTCGAGTTTCATACGTCCTCAGATTTCATAAATTATGTGGGAAACTGGCTGGTCTGAAAAGCAGGATCTGTTATTGGGGAAAAACTGTCTTCTGCTTCCTACAGCTTGTAACAGAGAGCAGAACTGAATGGTTCCCATCCCAGGAGATTCCTCTGCTACATCCACAAAAGATGCATTTGGTGCACACTCAGACCCAGAAGGCACATCCCATCCCAGTCAATAGGTACCACCAGTGCAGTGTCTGTCTGCAGCACAGCTGTGTGCATTCAGAGATGCCGATGTACAAAGACCTTCAGACAGCACTGTCATGAATACATGGCACTTACAAATGAAGATGGCCTGATCCTCCTTTTCCTGCTCAGCTGATGAGGACTGATGTTTTCCAGTGAAACTCACCCACACCATCACTGATGCAAGTCACAAATGCACTGGTATTTACAGACTCTCAAGTACTGACACGGACTAAGTCTGTGCAATAGCAGTATCTGTGCCCAGACCCTGTAAATCCCTTGCCCAGGTTTGGATCTCATCTCTTTCCAGAAGTCCTCTAACAAATCACATCTGCCCCTACACTCACAAACATTGAATGGAAAGCAACATCATAGCAAAAACAGTTAGGAACTGAGTTCAGAAAAGAGATGGGCAGCCTGTAATTATCAGGCACAGGGCTCAGTCAGACAAGCACCCTGACACACAACCAGACCCTTTAAACCCCTCTTCTTCATCTTCCTACACTTGTTCCCTTCACCCATGCTGATGCCCTCCTTTAGCCCTTCCCTTAAACTTTGCAAAATAAACGTAACTTGTTCTCACAATCCCTTTCAAACATGTCAGAACTCTTGATGTGTCTGGTCTCTCTTGCTCCTTATGGTTTGGGTATCTGGATATTTGCTTTATTTAGTGTTCTCGTGTCTTGTTTTATTTTTAATGTTGAACAGCACCTAACTGGATAACCTCACAATCCAAGTATTTACACACTCTTTGGATCGTCCATACTTTTACACCAGCCTCCCAGTCCAAGAAAATGCTTTCAAGCATTAAAAGACAGACCATCCAAACAATAAAGATTATGTGGCAAGTTTAAAAATTCAGCACAAGCAGTAGCAACTAGGTCCAGTGGTTGGCTGCCCTGAGATGCCGCACCAGGCCATTACCACAGTTATCACTAGTGACATTTCCATTCATAGTTGATTGCTTTTCAGACATAGGTGAAACAATTCAGAGATGTGGTTTTAATCCACTTTCTGATCTGCAAGCATTTTAAAAAGAAAATACATTATTTATCAAAACTGTCTGGTTTTCTTCCCCATAATACTTTCACTTACAGCGAAGCAATGTCAGTCACAAACACTGGATGCAAAGTTACCCAGAGCATTATGTCAGAGGGTTACAGTTATGTTGTACTGCAAACGGGAAGCTTGACTAGCTTTACCTGTAGAGCACGTGCAGCAAGTGAGGAAACACAGTTGGATTTCATGCAGTATTAACAAAGTCTACTGTGTTTCATACACTACCCGCCTTCCTTTAGAAAAGTCTGGACTCTTGCAGGAACACACTGTGTCTCTTTTCCTGTTTAAGTTGCTTTTTGAACATTGTTTTTGTAACTAACAATACCTTTCTAATACAGTCCTTCTCCTCTCTTTTCCCCTAGACACCTGGGTGATGCAGTGACCGCAAACCCTTCACACATCATGTACTCCCAGATTTCTCTCTCAAGGTGTCCCGGACCTTAGCTCTGATCCCTCCTGGCCCACTGCATTCCTCTGCCTTTACACTTACAGTCTCCCCTGGCCTTTAGCTGCTGCTCCATGCTGCTTCTGGAGCCACGGCAAAAAAGCAAACAGTGTCATCACATGCCTGATGCAGAGCATTCCTGGTTCTGTTTCTAGCTATGCCACCGCTTCCTGCCACTGAAACGCTTACAGCTGAGGAAGCAGATCCACTCTCTCCCTCTGTTGCGTATTAGACTTAAATTCTTTGTTTGACTAGTCATTTTTTGGCCTCAGATGAAGGACACTATCACTTAGCAGTGGTTGCTACTGTCAACATGGGTAGAGCCATGCAATAAACTGTAACTGTCCTTGCCAAGAGTGGGTTTCATATGGTGTGATATAACAGTTTTCAGAAGTTTAGTGTGGCTCATACTGAAGCATCGCAGGTACATAGATGCCTTTTTATGTTCTTGGGGATGCAGTCGGATGAGCAATTCCATTATTATTTTTCATGGCATGAACTTCACTGTTTCTAGAAAACACAGTGAGTAATACAGAGGGCCAGAAAGTACAGTATTAACCAGCTTGGTGTGTCTCCCCAGTGCTGCAGAACCCTAATCCTTACCCGGGGACTAGGAAATACATTTTCAGTATTAGAATTCATACATAATTGGAGTAAGGATAATGAGAAAATGGCTATAAGTCATACCAATATTTCAGCTACCTTCAGGCTAAACTAGATCAGCGACCTGCTGGGTGACAGCCTTTTGCAGGATGGAGTACCAGGGTACTATGAAAGCTGCACCTCACAGATAACTTGAATGCCTGAGAAGGAAGCAAAACACAAGACTGTGATGGAGAATCTGCTTTTTCATGAACGTGAAGGAAAAATAGAAGTAGAAGGAATGAGTACTGAAGCTCTTTAGCAAGGGCATTTCACAAATTTGTAAGAGAGGTTATTGAGTTCCTAGTTAATTCTGAGTTTAGTTTTGTGCTTGAAGCATGAACTGAACCTTTACAGCTGAAAAAGGCAGTGTGTCTTCTCCCAAACTGCAGTGCTCAATCTTCAAACAACCAAAGAGCACCCCCAAAGAAAAAAGTAAGTCCTAATGAATCTTTAAAAGTCTTCTAATCTGGGACATAGGGAAAATAAATTATTAATTTTAACAGTATAGATATTGCACACTGACTCCACACAGATAATTTGGGTTCATTGCTGCATTTCCATATCTTAGAACATTTGGATTTCTTTTTTTTCTGCTAAGCCCCAGAGGACTGTTCCCCTCATCCCTCAAGTCCTCCCCAAGGTCTATGAATAAAACTCACAGAGATTACAGAAAAGAAAAGAACCCAAGTCCAAAATGAGAACAATATTTCTGGTCTGTGCATTAGTAGCTGAAGCTCTGACAATCAAGCCTCATTACTTCCTACACGAAAATTCGCATCTCTCAAGACTGGTAAACATCAGTTTGATTTGACTGCTGTGCCCTTTTACAGTTCATAACAAAACTCACAGAGGAATTTCGACCACTTTTTTATTACTGTTTCTTCTGCGTTTCTTTCCATTTAGCACATACATCTGAAGTTGCTATTGATAATCCACTAACCTTTCAAAAAATGTCACTACAGAAATCAACCAAGCTTGTCCGGAACTGAGGCAAATGGCAGTGTCCTAGCAAGCTACAAAGAATCAGACATCCCAGATTCACACAGATCCTGCTGTGGCAGTATCTTCCACTACATTTGACAATGACAGAAATCACTGTTAATTCATACACAAGATTAATGCACAATTTGAGAGATCGCAAAGCACTGTGACTGTTGTATTTATAAAAATATATTATCTGGCAACGGACAGATTAGGCTGGTAATTCTGGTCTCTGTATATAAATCAATTACCTATTTGTGTGTGTTTATACACATAGAAACACAGACAAAACAGTTACTGATTTAACTGTAATAACACATCAACATAGCTGATCCTGTAAAATGGCAAAAATGCCCACTCTAGTCATTGGCGCCCCTGTGCATCACACATCAGCAAAGACACTGCGCAAGCCATAGCACGTTTATTACAAAATGCTCAGCTATAAGGGACTTTAACTGGGCTGTCAATTCATTGCTAATCAGCTAATTCTCAGCTAGGCCTGGAGTTGGTACTCAAAACATTGAACTATGAGGTCAGATAAAGCTTGGTTCAGAAAAAAAAAACATTTAAAAGAAGCAAATCCTCTTGGAGGACTTGCAAATGCTTCTGGGTGGTCTAACTTGTGAGGTGAATGTAGTGGGTGACAGCAATGGCAATATACCAGCAATTCCTGATTGCCAGGCATTGGAGAGCTCAGCTGTCTCCGTATGTGCACAATTCCAATTAGCATGCAGGAGCTCCAAATATTCCAAAACACCTGGAACTCTGTCAGCAATCTCAGTCTACACAAATGAACTGTTAATGGAGTTCTAGTCTAGACCTAATATGGGGGAGGATCTCAAGTTACTTATAAATATTAAGCAGAGTTTTTTCAAGGCGTTTTGTTTTCACCTCAGACACTTACTAAGAGAAATGTAATGTTGCCATCATTTTCTGCCTCTGTCTATGTGTGGACTGAGTTAACTATTAAATCATGATTCTGTGATTCTGTAAATAGTAGCAGAATTCAGCCAAGTATCTCATGACAGTAGCACAAGATTAGAAACTGAAGAGTTCATTATATATTAGGAGTTATTAATATTAATAGAAGCCTACATTAGAAAATGTTTATAGTTCTGTATCGTACAAAGTCTGCCTCATTTATATGTAAGAGTCAGTATAAGCAAGTGTTCTAAAGATCCATATTTCAAATAGTGCTGAGCCTCTGCACTATTTATTCAAAACACAGTAAGGTCTTCTCTAATAAACTCTAAAATTCCAGCTCTTTCAGTGGTAATTCAAGTGGTATTTGCACTGTTATTAGGTCACAGCAGAAACAGTACTTAGATTCCTTTGCATTTCTCTGAGGGTTGCTCCTGCGGCTGTGATGTTCTCTGCTCTGAGTGCTCTTTGCACAACGTGTCAGTTGGCCATCCTGACTGAATCTCCTGCAAGTGCCTTTCTCTCTACATTTTGGTGCAACAGCTCTATCATACTTGATATTCTGAAAGGGACTGATAAACAGTCCAGTGTGTCCCCCAAACAATTACTTCACAATAAACTCATAATTACGCAGACACAGACTGAAGGGTAGAATCGCTTTTTTTTCCTTACCATAGCCTTTAGCAGTGTTTGCAGGCTGCGGTATCATCTAATCCTTTGCCATCCTCTCAGAGCTGAAAAAGGTGCTGCCCTTTTGTAGTCTCTGCCATGCCTTCTTGGAGATATGTCAGCTCTCAGGGGCTCTTTTAGGGGGATTAGTAGTATCTCTAGATTTCCTTCATTTCCTAAGCCAAGCATTTTGTAAGGGCCTGGCATCCTCCCTTGGTTCTTAGCTTTGCTCATTAAACTACCTTCCCAAAAAAGGCAGTGTCTTCCCTCACAATTACTAGGAAAAGTAAAATCTTTCATTATCATCCAAGCATGTCCCTGGTTACAAACATGTCACAAACAAGACAGCAGGAAGTTTATTTAATCACATCCCAAAGGAGAACACACATAACTAGAGTGACCACCTTTCCTGCTTTTTTAAAAAGCAAACAATAAAATCAACTTACTAAACCACTTCAGGAAAGAAAGCAAGACCACTGAAGCTTGAGTGGCACCTGAACATCTTCCTTCCATCTCCTTGAGGATATAAGTGTAAGGAAAAGTGATGCAAATGGAGAATCTAGCCCTGTACCCTGCTGATGGCAAAGCCCAGAGCAAACATTGCTCTTTGCTAAGTGACAACGACCACAAATGCTTCATGCCTGGTAGTGCCTCCAAGGAAGGAACCCACTCACAGAGAGGAAGTGCCCTCTTCTACAAGTTCATAGACACAGGGCTTCTATCCTTCTTCTCTCCACAGCTTCAGACAAGCTGTACCAAAGGGTACAGTCAGGCTGTGGGTCGAGCTACATCCTGGCAGAAGAAACAAAGCCAAAATCAAGCAAGACCATGATTTACTTCCTTTAATCTTCACTCTTGGGAAGCAAGCCAAGCCTGAGCTGGGTTTCAGGGTGACTCAGGAGTACAGTCAGATAAAGCACAGACTCATGATAGTCCAAAATAGCTGTCCAATGTCTGGGACACCATTTGGGTTTAAAAGGTGTGTGCATTCAGCCAGTCCCTGGGAGAAACACCACTAGCAGAAGTTTTGGACAGAGCATTTGAAGAAATAATAACGGACAGAGGCATTACTTTGGAATTAGCTTTACTCATAAGAAACGCTTGTCAAGAAGCCATTAAAACTTAAGGTAGAATAAGCAGAAAAATATAAACAGTGATTACAGTCAAAGCATTGACTAAGTACAAAAGAAAACAGAAATAATCCTTGTATTTACTATTTACAAGTGTTTCACTTAGCACATTCTCTGCAGTTATCCTATCAGATGATTAATTATATTAATTTTACCAGACTTGTAATTGGAAAAATGACTTTAAAATTATTTTTCTGTTAGTGTTCTTAAAATGGTCAAATTAAATTGCTAAATAATACTGTGTAATATTTTTATAAGCTCTAAACTGTATAATTCACTAGATCTCTAGTGTCAGCACATCCCTTAGTCTTGTATAGGGTTCAGGGCAGGAGGAAAGCACAGCAGGAAACTGCAGTGCACGTGACAGAGCAGAAGCAGCAAAAAGAAACAGGCTGGTATTGCAGGTATTGCACAAAGCACTAGCCTGAGGCTCAGCCTGAGGAGCCAACATGCACGTTCGACTGGACAAAGATTTTCAGAATTAGGGACAGTCTGTCTCACACTCTGGTAAGAACTGTGACTAAATGAAGGAGGAGGAAGGTAGCACCCCACCACTTGGAGACACACAAAAGAGGAGTCAGATGCCAAATGCATTGATCTGCATTTGACTCAATAAACTCATCAATTTAAACTTGAACTAGTTATATGATCTGACAGCTTTTGACACAAAACAGATTATAGTCACTCCAGTCTTCAAAAAGGGTAAGAAGGAGGACCCAAGAAACTATAGATCAGTCAGCCTCACCTCCATCCCAGGAAAGGTGATGGAACAATTTATCCTTGATGCTGTCTCTAGGCACAGCAAGGACAAG
>JAOXOE010029736.1:0-14031 GCA_028565055.1 Phoeniculus purpureus
ACCAGCCTATCTCCACTTTAGAAGCACAGGTACTCAGCGTACAATTTTTACTGTAAAATTGGATGAGTTTCTTGTGATCCCAGGCCGGTGAGTCCGCTCCCACCTGCGCCCGCGCTTCCCTCCTTTGTGGGGCCCCCGCTGGACCGGGCCTGCGGCGGGGCCGGAGCGGTGGATCCCGCAGGGCGCTTCCGGCAGCACGGGCCGCTCTCCCCGCGGCTCATGGGCACCAGCACTGCCGGGCCCGGGCCGCCTCGCCCCGTTTGAGGGCAGCACTACTGGACCTGAGTATGGCCCTGGCTTCCTGTGGGCCTCACTGGGCCCCGCCTCGGTCCCCCGCCCCCGGGAACCCCCCGGAGGAGACATCGCCGCCCGGGGGAGCTCCTAGTCACGGGGAAACGGGTTAAACCCTCCTTAACCTCGTGGGGGACAGTCGGTGTCGGTGCTGACGGTCCCTAAGGGTGGAATCTGTTTGCGTGCAGGCGGGGAGCCCGTTCACCTGGCGGTATCGCGGCGGGGGGTGCCTGCACCGCCGTTAAGCAGGGCTGGAGCATCTCCCCCTGCTTGGCCCCTCACCTGCTGGGCTCCTCTGCTGTAGTAGTTGTGGTTGCTCTTTGCGTTTGCTCTGGCAGAGGCACACCGCACAGTTTTGCTTGCTTCACGGCGAGCTGGGAGGATAAAGCTGGTTTTCGCCTGGCACAGGGGTGAGCAGCTGCCTCAAGGTTGGGTTTGGAGCGGGGAGTCGATCAGCTGCTTCCCAGGAGCAGGGCTGTGCTTTGCCTGGAGCCCAAACAAACAGCTTCATGTGCTGCCTTAGCAGGGAGAGCAGACAGGCTAAGGCATTGCAGCATTTTAATCATGGTTATTTTGGAGGTCCTGCAATACTAACAGTGTCAGGTGCAATTCAAATGGGGGGATTTTAGACGTCTTACTTCTGTCTTTTGCTGTGGTTTTGGGGTTTTCTTGTGTGTGGGTTATGTGCTTGGAAACGTGGGTTTGTTCTTGTGAAAGTCTGGGAGCTGCTTTGCACTATAGAATGTCCTTACAATATGTGTCCTGGAGTGGTATCTTGTTATAAAAACAACCCAGGGACCAGCTGCTTTGTGATTCAATTATTTTCATTAAGGAGACAGAGGTAATTTAAACTCAAAGATGTTGTGGAGGCAAGGTAATAAATATCCATGTGTAATAAATGAGCTGTTCCAGTTTGTTAGCAGAGAACTGATGAATTAGGCATTTAATTATTACAGATTGAAATAGAAGCAACACAGGGCTATAAAAACATGAGGCCTTTGTGCTATGAGTTTTTGGGTAGAATCTTTGATGATAATAGGAGAACTTAAAAAAATTTCGCTGGATAATGTTTTAGAGGAGGGAAAAGCCTTACTCTACAGTTCACGGGTTGGTTATGAAACATAACAGGGCAGTGTAGAGTCTGGCATCTGGGCAGGAGCAACCACAGGTACCAGTGTGGGCTGGGGACTGACCTGCTGAAGAGCAGTGTAGGAGAAAGGGACCTGGGGGTCCTGGTGGCCAGGAGCCAGCAATGGGCCCTTGTGGCCAAAAAGGCAAGCGGCATCCTGGGCTGGATTAGAAGTGAAGGTGGTTAGTAGATTGAGAAAAGTTCTCCTTCCCCTGTACTCTGCCCTGGTGAGACCACATCTGGAATGTTGGAATGTCCAGAAGGACACAGAACTGCTGGAGAGAGCCCAATGCGGAGCCACAAAGATGATGGAGTGGAACAGCTCCCTAATGAGGAAAGGTTGAGGGAGCTGAGTCTCTTGAGCTTGGAGAAGAGGAGACTTGAGGGGTGACCCCATGAATGTTGATAAATACGGAAAGGGTGGGTGTCAGGAGGATGCTGCCAGCTCTTCTCAGTGTCATCTAGTGATAGGACATGGGGCCAACAGGTGTGAGCTGGAACAGAAGAGGTTCCACATCAATCTGAGAAGGAACATCTTCCCAGTGAAGGTGGCAGAGCCCTGGAAGGGGCTTCCCAGGGGGTTGTGGAGTCTCCTTCTCTGCAGATGCTTAAAACCCACCTGGCCATGTTCCTGTGCGACTTGGTCTAGGTGATCCTGCTGTGTCAGGGGGATTGGACTGGATGATCTTCTGAGGTCCCTTTCAATCTCTAATGTTCTGTGATTCCAGTTTGTGAGGCCAGAACAAAGATGTTTGAGAAAGACAGCACAGAAGATCTGAGTTATTTTAAGTTCAGTGTGGAATTTGAGTTGGCTTTTTGCAGGCATGGTTGTTAAAACCAAAGTGTTTGGCTGTTCATTAGGGAATAGTGTCTGTCTATAAACCTTATGCTTCCTGACACCACACAGTGTGTTTTGGTGCTTCTCACGTGTAGGCTCTCTGAACTACTCTACAGCAGCTTGTCCAGAGACTAATTTACGGCCATGAAATCGGTGCCGAGTTACAATGCAGATGCTTGGCCAGCTCGGGGAGCGTCCTTCTGGAGGCACCTGCTTGTGTTTTGCCTCTCTGGAATGGAAGCTGGAGGGGATGGGTGAATGCTTTGACCATGTATGACAGCTCTAATCTTGTGCTTGTTTTAAAATCCATCTTGTTAGACACTCATGCACCTTTGCCTTGTTCAGGTTAGCCTTTTGGCTCTGTTTACAGAGAAAATTATTCAAACACCTTTGTTTTCTGTATCACTTTAGAACCAGTGCTGCACATGTTGTTCTCATCATAGTATGAGAACCCATAGCGATCTGAATCTAGATCTGTGAGTTTTACTAGTAAAATGCTTCTGCTTTAGAGTTCTTGATTGAGTCTTGGGTTTTTTTTTTTCTCTCCTGCCTTTTACCTTTTATCTGTTTTCTGCATTAGGAGGTTTCTCAGAGCTTCTTTGCGAGTTTAGTGCCAATATATTCTTGTTTCATACAGCACATTTATTGACATGCCTGTGTGGCAGCCACAACAAAGAAAAAGCTGTTTGTTCTGAAAACAGCCCCTAGTTACAGAGATGCATGTTCTAAATGGCTGGGCTTCGTGATAACACCAGCAGAGACTTGAGTCCGGGGGTCAGAAACAGGGATGCGGGCAGAAGGCTTTGAAAATGAGTTGACTCACCAGAGCATCCAGGAGGTGAATGTAGCTGAGACAATTCTGTTGATGGAGAGAGTAAGAGGAAGGAGAGGCCTTTGGCTGCCAGGCACTGTGTGTTTGCATGCATCCTGATGAACTGTTCTTCTGCTGCCAGTTGGGAAAAGGCAAATGGGTTGCTGAAAGAAGGCGGCCGTGGAGCTTTCTCTTTCTAGGAATGTAGCTGCTGCCATCGGTTCCAATTTATTCTTGTCAAAGCAGAGGTTCTCTCTTGAGCTAGGAGATTTGGAAAGGCAGCAAGCTCGAGTTTTAGTTTCCCTGTGAGGCACCTCCAACCTGATTCTAAATCAGAATTTACTGTCTGGCCTAAAACTTTGAGTGAGCTTTGTAGTTGGGCATTGTCATCATGGAGAGGTTTCTGTACCTGCAGCACTGGTAACAGTAACTGAACACACCTTTTCCCTGAAGACTAACATTGCAAAAGCTGAAGTTAACAGGTGCCCTGTGAAGTGCAGTGCTGCTGAAGATAACTAATCACTCCCAAGTGCTCAAGTGCCAGGCTGAGCTACCAGGTTGATTCAGAGTCCTGTTAATCCAGTGCTTGGCTGGTTCTCTACTGTTGTGCACCTCAGCAAGGTCACTTTGACTTGAGAAGCATTGTGAAGCTTTCAGTATTTGCCTAACATTGTTAGACAAAGATTGGTGTTTTGCTACAGCTGACTGGCATGGCTAGGCCACAGGGGAGAGGGTAAACGTGTCTGTGTGGGTGTGAGCAAGAGGGAAAACTCTTCATGTGGGCTGGTGCAGAGGGTTGGTAGGCAGTAGGTAGGGGAGAGGAAAGGAGTCCAGGATACTCACCATATGGCAAAAGGCAAGAAACCTTTGGACAAGACACTTATTTTTGAAGGTAGAATGATGTGGCTGATGTCATTTAGCAAGGGAATACTTAAAGACCTAAGGATTCTTATTGTGCTTAGCTGTTTGGAGCTGGGGTGTCTTAAGGTTTTGTTTGCCATTGAATGTAAGAGGTAGGGGATGTTATCAGGTGAGAATGCACGATTAGAGAAGGAACTTCTTCACAGTGGGGTGACAGAGCACTGGAAGGTGCTACCCATGTGGGTTGTGGAGTCTCCTTCTCTGGAGAAAACCTGTCTGGATATGTTCCTGTGCAACTTGGTCTAGGTGATCCTGCTGTGGCAAGGGGATTGGACTAGATGGCCTTCTTTGGAGACATGTCTCCTTCCCTGGAGATGTTTAAAACCCGCCTGGATATGTTCCTATGTGACTTGGTCTAGGTGATCCTGCTGTAGCAGGGGATTTGAACTAGATGATTTTTCAAGGTCCCTTCCAGTCCCTAATGTTCTGTGATTCTATGTGATTGCCTAGTGACCCATCTAACTGCAACGTTACACTGCAACGTGTAGGTTAGGCTCAGCATTTTTATTACAGCTTCCTTCACTGCTCAAGGCTTACGAGAGAGCTCAGAGCATTGATTTCACATACAGTTGTGCTCCTTTTTAACTGGAAAATACACACTTTCGTAAAGTCTGTAAGAAAATCCACAGTTTATAAGAAGTTTATAAGAAAATGTAGTTTTCTAAGTCAATAGTTGTTTTTTATTTTTTCAGCTTCTTTTTATTTTCCCAGCTGTGATGGGGATTAATGTGGCTGTGAAAATGCCTCACCTGGCAGGCAGGCAGAGATGTAAATGTTGGGAATGTGCCTTAAAATTAACAGAGTTTCATTTCTACAGTTGCGATAAATTCTGAGTGGTTTGACTGTGAATATCTGTGAATTCTCAAAAGGAATTCCTCATGCTTTTGAAAGGTTGAAGTTACGGTATGTTGAAATGCTTCAGAAATTGGTGGAGCTTCGTGTTTCCTCAAGTGGGACAAGTGAACTTTGACATTCTCTAATTGATGTGACTAACCTGTGTTTATAAATTTTAAAAAGCTTTATAAAAATCTTTGCTTCAGCTGCTAGTGGTGGACTGTTGCTTAGAATTGTTTCCATGAACACACTTTGCTAGGGAAATACAGTGCTTTTAAGACTCTTGCAAGGTATTGGGTGCTTTCAGTAACAGGTCATTTCCCAAAAGATCTAAGCCCAGCGCTGGTGCAGCTCTAGCAGTAAGTTTGCAGAGAGTTTTATGTTTCTGTATTTGAGTGTTTGCTAATTGGCAGACAGAGTAAACCCCAACCAAAAATTGCTTCCTATCTTTAAATGAGTTGTTTTGATAAGCCTGGTTGTGTGACAGGGCTCAGAAAGCAGTCACTAATGATGCAAGGTTGAGTTGGAGACCTGTGACCAGCGGTGTCCCCCACGGACTGGTACTGGGTCTGATCTTGTTCACATGTATACTGTGTCCCCTCGTCCAGGCTGATGATAAATCTCCAGCAAGTTTGCTGATGGTACAAAGCTGGGAGCAGAGGCTAACAAACCAAAGGGCTCTGCTGCTATCCAATGTGACCTGGACTATCTGGAGAGCTGGGCAAAGAGGAACCTAATGAGGTTCAACAGGAGCAAGTGTAGGGTGCCGCACCTGGAAAGCGACAACTCTAGGCATCAGTGTAGGTTAGAGAAGAGCCCTGAAGAGGAAGATCTGGGAGTCCTGGTAGAGAGTGAACTGACCATGAGCTGACAGTGTGCGCTTGTTGCCAAGAAGGTAGTCCAGGGTGAATTAAGAAGTATGTGGCCATTAGGTTCTAGAGAGCTCATTTTCGCCACCCGCCCCCCGCCCTGGTGAGACCACATCTGGAGTACTGTGTCCAGTTCTGGGCTCCCCAGTTCAAGAGAGGCAGCGAACTACTAGAGAGAGCCCAGTGGAGGGCAATAAACATGGTTTGGGGCCTGGAGCATCTGCCTTATGAGGAGTGGTTGAGAGAGCTGGGACACTGTTTAGCCTGGAGAAGTGAAGACTGAGAGGAGCCCTGACCCACATCTACAGATATCTGCAGGGTGGCTGTAGGGAGGATGGTGCGAGCCTGTTGCCAGTTGTGCCCAGTGATCGGACAAGGAACACTGAGCACGAGCTGGAGCACAAGAAGTTTCCTTTAGAGATAAGGAAAAACTGCTTTACAATGCAAGTCACAGAGCCCTGGGACAGGCTGCCCAGAGAGGCTGTGGAGTCTCCTGATCTGGAGATACTCAAACTCTGCTTGGATGCAGCCCTGTGCAATCTGTGTGGTGGGGGGCTTGGGCTTGATGGTCTCTTGAGGTCCCTTCCAACTACAGTGATTCTGTGATTTCATTCTTTGTAATTCTGTAGTTTTACTTCAAAGGAAAGCAGCTGTAGGAAGGAACCAACATGTTAGGGCAATGCTGAGTGCGATTTAAATAGTGTATTGTGTTCAGAAAGAGGTTTAGCTTAACATGAATCACAGTGAGGACAGCTGTCAGGTGTATTAAGGAATGGAAATACACTAAAAAGTCTTTAAAATGCAACTTTTCTTTTTCCTGAAGTCTTCTGCTTCCTCTTTAGGTGCTGGATGTCTGACTTGGTGTGTACCCAAGAGTTTGTAACCATCAGCATTTCATTAATGAATGAAGTTAGAGTTTTTTGCATTAGCTTGGAGTCTATTTTAGAATCAAGTGTGATACTCTATAGTCTAAGCTGCATTTGTTCTTCATTTAGAATCATTCTAGAGCTGTTTCAGCAAACAAAGGTGTCTCTTGGACAAGAGAGAAAAGGCTGGTTCTGGAAGCTGCATTTTAATATATCCTTTGAATGTTTAACTCCTTCCCTCTTGGAAAGGTCCCTTGGAACCTGGAGAAACAAAAGTGCTAACACCTTTCACTTAAGCCTTGGCTGCTGAAAAAGGCCAGCTTTTTTAAAGAGATCTTTGAGGTATTTGGGCTTCAGAGAGAAGCTGGCTGAGCAATTTCCTGTGGAGATAGCTCACTGGAAAGGGATGCAACTGTTAAAATTCCAAGTGGAGAAGGTGAAAGGAGAGGAAACACAAGTCTTAGTTTTTTTCTTCTGTGTTAACCTGTTTGACCGATCAGTAATTAAAAGGAGAAGGAGCTAAACATTTGCTGTAGTTTGAGTTTGGTGGGTTTTTTGGCCTGGTGTGTTGGGTAGTTACTGGGGCAACTTGTGGTAAAAGGGCTTGGAATTCCAGTCTCTCCCTTAGTTTCTTCCTGGCCCATAGGCAACTTTGCAAACTGGTACAAGTAGTTGGGACCTTCATGTTTCCTCCTTCTTGTCTGGGGAGCTTCTTTTGGCCTGGTCTTTTGTTTGGAGAGGAACAAATGTCACTCACTGGGCTGGACATAGCAGCCATCTCACCCTTAGCAACAAGCAACAGCCTTCAACAGTATTGAATGGAGGGAAGATGGGAGTTTGGAAGCCTCAGAGGTCAGCAGAGGAAAGGTTTTACCTGCAATCCTTTGTTTGCTGTAATGGAGAGAGTGAGAGAGTTTTCCTTGTTTCATGGCCAGTAGGGATCAGCACAGGGGAAATGAAGGGCTGGCTTGGAGGCACATGGAACAAGGAACTTCAAAGAACCACTGGCTCTGAGGGCAGGATGGCCAGTCATGTTTCCACAAGGGAAAGAACTCCTGGAGGTTTCTTTCCCCTGAGGGGTTTCTTGCCATTGAGGTAGTAGCTCAGCCCAGTTACATAGGAACATGTGATGAGTCTTTGTATGTCTTTGTGTTGGGGTTTCTGTGTTTTGTGAGGTAGATGTGTTCTGTTTTTCCCCAAACCAAGTCAGTCTCTGGTTTTGTTTTCAATTTTCTAAGTGGTTTTGAACCCTCCTTGTTTTGTTTTTAATTTGGCCCACTAGCACATTACATTAATTGGTTGATCTCATCTCGGATCTGATGGTCAACTGATGACATTTAATGGTGGGCCAGGCAGAAGTTTTGTCGTGAGCTAGCAATGGGCCCTTGTGGCCAAGAGGGCCAACACCATCCTGGGGTGGATCAGAAGAGGGGTGGTTAGCAGATTGAGGGAGGTTGCTGAGAACGCATCTGGAATCTCGTGTCCAGTTCTGGGCCCCTCAGTTCCAGCAGGACACAGAACTGCTGGAGAGAGTCCAGCGTAGAGCCATAGAGATGATGAAGGGAGGGGAGCATCTTCCTGCTAAGGAAAGGCTGAGGGAGCTGGGGCTCTTGAGCTTGGAGAAGAGGAGACTGAGGGGTGACCTCATTAATGTTTGTAAATATGTGAAGGGTTGGTGTCAGGAGGATGGACCCAGGCTCTTCTCAATGTCATCTAGTGGTAGGACAAGGGGCAGTGGGTGTGAGCTGGAGCACGGGAGGTTCCGTATCAATATGAGAAGGAACTTCTTCACAGTGAGGATGACGGAGCACTGAAACAGGCTGCCCAGGGGGTTGTGGAGTCTCCTCTGGAGACGTTTAAAACCCACCTGGGTATGTTCCTGTGTGACTAAATCTAGGTGATACTGCTGTGGCAGGGGACTTGGACTAGATGATCTTTTGAGGTCCATTCCAATCCCTGGTGTTCTGTGATTCAGCACAGCAGAATCAAGGAGAAGCAATTTCTGGCCCAGTTCCAGGTGCTGCTGAAAAAAGCCTCTTGAGTTTGGCAAGTGATGGAAAGAGTATCTCTGTTGCTACAGACGAGTCACAGCAGTCCAAAACTCCAGAGGCTGCCTAAAATGCCAGCAGCAAACACTCCCTGAAGGTGCTGGACGAGAACGGATTCAAGACTGAGAACAACTATCCGCATAGGGTCCCAGCTGCATGTCTCTAAGCTCTTTTTGGCTGATTCATACAGAAACTTGCTCTAGATGTGCCTGCTACAGCAGTTTTCTCACCTCTGTGGTGTTGTGATGTGAGCATGCAGTGAGATGCTTCCTAATTCAACAGTGCCCTCTTGGTACTGAAAGATGTGATTTTGCTTTTGATGCTCCTGTAGTTTGAGACTGTAGCAATGGGGTTAGCAGTCAGCTGAGGCAGCTTCAAAAGATTTGGATCATACTTGATTCTTCTGAACTTGAGTGGCTTCTTATGTGATCTTGGAAGGCTGTTGTTGGGTGTGCTTGCTTTAAACCAGCAGATTGATTGTGGTTCCTGACATTCTTGGTGTTTTGCACTGGTGTTAAATAAGTGGAGTACTTGAGACTTTTACCAGGAAATTAAGGTCACCTGCTGTGACTGCCTTAGACCAGAAGAATCATAGAATCATAGAATGGCCAGGGTTGGCAGAGACCTTAAAGATCATCCAGTTCCACCCCCCCTGCACAGGTAGGGGCACCTTCACTACAGCAGGTTACTCAGGGCCGCAGACAACCTGCCCTTCAACACTGCCAGGGATGGGGCAGCCACAACTGCCTTGGGCAACCTGTTCCAGCATCTCAGCACCCTCACAGCAAAGATTTGGTTCCTCATGCCCAACTTCAATCTCCCCTCTTCAAGTCTGGAACCCTTTCCCCTTGTCCTCTTGCTACCACCCATGTCAAAATCCCTTACCCAGCTTTTTGTAGCCCCTTTCAGAGATAGGAAAGCTGCTAGAAGGTCACCTGGGAGCCTCCTATTCTCCAGGCTGGATAACCCCAACTTGCTCAGCCTGTCCTCGTTGGGAAGATGCTCCAGCCCTCTGATCATTGGAGTTGCTCTGGAACATGACTGTAAGGGTGCCACTTGCGTATCTATACCTAGGTAAATACAAGAACCAGCTCTTTGGATTAGAGAGTCTTGTTCATCCCTAGCCCAAAATAGTTGCCTCTACCCACTCAGGCATCCCTGAGCGTGTGGTGATCTGTATCAAAGAACTAAACTGATGGAAAGGGAATCACTGATGTTAAACTTGGCTTGAAAATTCTGCTCAGTGATCTGATGCTAGTAGCTCGGTTTGTAGTAGCTGGCGAGTTGTGTATCTGGCTTTTCTACTCTTACATGTTTTTGAGCTTTTGGGAAGATTACTTCATATCAAATACAAAATGAACAAATGAGTGTTTCATTGTGGATCACATCACAAAATCCTGGTGTCATTATCTAAGGCACAGAAAATAGGTTTCTAATGTCATTGAGTGATTCATTGCCTTGAAGGAGGCCTTTCTTTCCAGGGTGTTAAACACTAGCTGTTACCATTATGAACATGAATGCGTTGAGGTGTTGGATTTTCAGAGTAGGGACATTATGACTAGGTGTGAAATACTTTGTGAAATCTTTCCTGCTTGACTTCTAGCTTTTTCTAGGGTGCAGGTGCTGGAGCGATAGGATGAGTTTTAAGGAAGCCAAGTGCCAGGTCTTGTACTTTGATCACAGCAACTCCCAGCAGCACTACAGGCTAGGAGAAGAGAGGCTGGAGAGCTACTTGTCAGCAAAGGACCTGGGGGTGTTGGTTGACAGCTGAATGAACTGGAGCCAGCAGGGTGCCCAGGAACGCTGTGACCAGCAGGAGTAGGAGGTGATCCTGCCCCTGTACTTGACACTCATGGGACCAAACCTTGAGTACTGAGTCCATTTCTGAATGTTGCAGTATCAGAAGGACATTGAGGGGTTGAAGAGGTGCCAGAGAAGGGCAATGAACCTGGGCAGGGATGTGGAAAACAGGCCCTATGAAGAGTGGCAGGGAACTGGGATTAATGAGTCTAGAGAAGAGGAGGCTGGAAGGAGACCTTATTGCTCTCTATAGCGACCTAAAAGGAGGTTGTAGTGAGGCGGGCCCTGGTCTTTTCTCCCAAATTACTAATGATGGGACAAAGGGAAATAGTTTCAGGTTGCATCAGGGGAGGTTTAGATTGGATCTTAGGAAGGAGTTCTTTGCTGAGAGAGTGGTTGGGCACTGGAACAGGCTGCGCAGGAAGGTAGTGGAGTCCCCATCCCTGGATGTGGTTGAAAACTGAATAGCTAGAGCACTTGAGGCTGTGGTCTAAGGATTAGGGAGCTGTTGGGATGAGGGTTGGACATGCTGATCCTGGAGGTCCTTTCCAGCCAGGATGATTCTGTGATTCTAAGGGAAGGGCAGGATTTTCAAAGATACCTAACAACTGGAGCAGTTCATTTTAATCTAAAGTTAATCTTAAATATTAAGGGTGGGTGTCAGGAGGATGGAGCTAGGCTCTTCTCAGTGTCATCTAGTGATAGAACAAGGGGCAGTGGGTGTGAGCTGGAACAGAGGAGCTTCCATATGAATGTGAGAAGGAACTTCTTCCCAGTGAGGGTGCCAGAGCCCTGGAACAGGCTGCTTGCGAGGGTTGTGGAGTCTCCTCCTCTGAAGACATTTAAAACCTGCCTGGATCTGTTCCTGTGCGGCTTGGTCTAGGTGATCCTGCTGTGGCAGGGCGATTGGACTGGATGATCTTTTGAGGTCCCTTCCAATCCCTATGATTAACTTTACTCGAAGTATCTTTCATACTAATGTTCAAGCTTAGGAACTAATTCCTTGTGGTAAAGAAAGCCCTGACTATCACAGTCTGGAGATTCATGCAAGTACCTCTGTGTTTTGTTTCTCATGTGGTGCAAAGTGTAGGGCACAGTAGTGGGATGAGAACTATTTCCCAGTAACCAAAGCCACGTGTTGTCAGTGCTGGTAACTCATTGCTTTTGTGAACGCTGCTCCCTTGGACTCATTTACAGGGATTTTAAATATATGGACTACTGCTTTGGTTTTGATGTGTCCTTGTTTTATTTTGTTTTTTGCATTTTTTTTGTGTTTATTATGTTTTTTGAGAGGATCAGTGTTGACATTTTTTTCTATGGAAGATGTTTTTTCCAGACAGCTGTTGGAAATGGAAAATAACAGATCAATATAGTTCAATATAGCTGGTTTAGGTGCTTTCTTCACAAGAAAGGTTGTATATTTCAGTGCATGGTTTCATGCCCAGGTGGCACGAAAGGCCAGTGGCATCCTGGCTTGGATCAGCAATAGTGTGGCCAGCAGGACTAGGAATGAAATTGTCCACCTGTACTTAGGGCTTGTACTGGTGAGGCCTCCCCTCTAATACTGGGGGCAGTCCTGGGCCAATCAATTCAAGAAAGAGATTGAGGGGCTGGAGCGGGTGCAGAGGAGCAACAAGGCTGGGGCAGGGACTGGAGGGGAAGTCTGGTGAGGAGAGGCTGAGGGAGCTGGGAGTGTTGAGCCTGGAGGAGACTCAGGGGGGACCTTCTCCCTCTCTCCAACTCCCTGAAGGGAGGTTGTAGTCAGGTGGGGGTCAGGCTCTTCTCCCAGGCAACCAGCACCAGGATGAGAGGGCAGAGCCTGAAGCTGCCAGGGGAGGGTTAGGTTGGATGTTAGGAAGCCCTTCCTCAGGGAAAGGGTGATCAGAGCCTGGACTGGACTGCCCAGGGCAGTGGTGGAGTCCCCATGTCTGGAGGTGTTTAAGGCCAGCCTGGCTGTGGCACTTAGTGCCTTGGTGTGGTTGCTGTAGTGATGTTAGGTCCCGGGCTGGCTGAGCTCAGAGGGCCTCTCCAGCCTCAATCATTCTGTGATTTCTCATTGCACACTTACATGACAAAGGCAGCAGGAAAAAATCTTAAAATTAGACAGAACACCTTGTTTCTATTAAGAGGTATGAAATCTCTGAAGAAAGAAGCCTTAGAGCATATTTATACTAAATCTCACAGGATTTTAAGAGCAAACAAGCAACTACTGAAACCGTTAGTTACAGGAGAAAATTTTAAGCATTGACTACACTGAATTTCCAAACAAGCCCAGATACCACTGGCTTTCCAGGTCACCTGGGTAGTCACTGGGCATGCTGATGTGCTACAAGTGAAGCTTTCACTAATATAATGGCTTTATAACACTATTTTCTATATGAAGTGCTTCAAGAAAAACAAGGCAATGTTCCATTTAAATGCTGAGAAGTCTGAGAGTAGTTTTAAATAGAAGACTAAAAAATACTGATTTCAAAGCATTTCTGCACTACGTTCTGGGAAGACTAGACTTTTATAAAGTCTAGTTGTCCTTCAGCACCCTACAGCGACCTTAGCAAAGAGCTACTGAGCAAATGACACGTGGTATCAACTGAAAGGGTATTTTGGCTGATGTAAGTCAAGTAAGAAGAGTCTGAATGGGCTTAAAGGGTTTTCTTCTACAGCAAAAACACTGCAGATGTGTAGTGAGGATTTCATCCTTTGAACCTGCTGCCTCACAATTTGGAATTTGGTGACCACCAATTCCAAAGTCATATTGCTGCCACAGCCCTAAGTGCCTTAAAAGCAGCTTATTCTGCTCTGACAGATGATAACCTGTAGTAGTTTAGCAGTTCACCTAATCATTGTAGCATTAAAATTAACTGGTCGCAGATGAACAGTCTCTCTGAAGTTTCATCCTGAGGACCAATTTTACCAGAGGTGGATGATTAGCTTGATCTTCCTGCAAAGATCCAGGTTGTCCTCATCGAATTATCATGGCTGGAAAGGACCTCCAGGATCATCCAGTCCAGCCCTCATCCGAACATCTCCCCAACCCCTCAACCATAGCCTCAAGTGCTTTGTTTTCTCTGGATCCTCGAATTCAGAGGCACTAGCCAAAAACCACTCTGCATCCTTCCAGCTCCATAACAACTTGTAGTCACCAGATGGCACCAGCACAGAAACTAAGAGGCAGGGACAACCACATTACTGTCGATGGCATTAGATAAGCCCAGCCCACGATTTAGTTGTAAACATTTGCAAAACATAACTTGAAGTTAAATAATTATCTGAAAATGTTAAATGATCTGAAGTTAAATAATGATCCTTTGTATAGGAAGCTGCGGTGGTTTCTGATCTTTCAATTAATGCAAAGAAGCAACTTGACAGCCATCCATCCTGACTGTTGCTGGTTGAATTACAAAACAGAGGGAAAACAGAGTCTCTCACACTGCTCCACTTGAAGACAGAAGCTATGACCTGCTATGGTCAGTAAGGAAATAGTACATTTAGTTCTGGCAAACTACCTTATTACAAAGCAAAAGTCATCCCCATAGCAAATCTGAAGAGACACAGAATCACAGAACATTAGGGACTGGAAGGGACCTCAAAAGATCATCCAGTCCAATCCCCCTGCCACAGCAGGAT
>JAOXOE010029737.1:0-14031 GCA_028565055.1 Phoeniculus purpureus
AGAACACTTTTCTGGATTGTGTTTAAAATGCTTTCTAGCTTTTATGCTATTCAGTCTTTGAACATGTCTCTCTGTTGTAATTAGGTCCCCTAGCATAAAACCACAGTGCTTTGCAAAGCTGAAGTAAATAGCTTGCAAAGGATTACTGCAGCGCAGAAGAGGTCTTCCACCGTGTGAGACAGGCACACACTTTGCTACTTTTTTATGTAAAACCATACGCTTGTGTAACTCTTGTTCCTTCTTTGACAGGAATTACAACAACTTCTGCCAGTGAGAAGAATGTGCCTATGCATATAATGTTATTTTTACTGATACCTTCTTCTGTAACCTGAATTTTGGACAGCAATCTCTAGCTTGGGTGAAGAAAATGAGCAGATTAAGCTGTTATAATAACATGTTTCAAGATTCCACCATATTGGATCAAAAGATTACAGCTAGAGGTTTAATTATAATTAAGAACAATGATATTTCCAAATGGATTTCTGTAGCTTCGAAAGGCATTTGAGTTTGATTATTATGTTTTTTATAAAAATAAGATACCAGATCAATTAAAACTTTTGATCTTAAAAAAAAAAAAAATGTTTAGTTTAGACTTTGGACTCTCATATAAGCCTTAAATAAAGCAATTTGGAAGGAAAAAGGTCTGAAAAATCTGAAACAGGATGTTTTCACATTACCAGTTATCTTCCTTTCTGTATTTTCTTAAGTCAACTTTTGTCAAAATTGCCAGTTACTGTAAAGTTCTGATTTTTACACAGAACTTCTGTGTGTCTCTCTGTGTGTGTATCTAGTTCTGTGTAAGAGAGAGCTCCACTCAAAGTAGAAAGTCTGTTTCATTTTCAGAAATAGAAGACCAGCTGGGTTAGGTGGAGAGGCAGGAAGGACTTTATCTCCCCAAAGAAGCAGCTCTTGTGCTTGCTTCCTGTTTTCAAGCATGCTGACAATCTGCTTTTCAAATTTATTCATGGAAGGAAGATTTTAGAAGTGGATTACATTTGCAAGCTGAAACTGTTAGGGAGAGCTCTAGAAAACCTCTGGAGGTTAAATAAGGAAAATATATTTTTTTTTGTCTTAAGGCCTAAATAAGATAAATGTGTGTAACTAAGAAGATAAACGTATGATAATTCCTCAGAAAACATGACTCCAACAATTATTATATTGCAGACATGCTATGGAAATGCACCTACTAAAGTCATGAGTGAATTTTAAATGCACTACAGAAATATTGAGAGTTATTAAGCCATTTTTTGTTTTATTCTGTCTGCATATAAATCTGTTTTTAGGCAATGAACCAGAGAAATTTTTGAATATGAGCAGTCGTATGGCACTACCTAAGCCTAAGCTGTTTAGGGACACAAATTCACCACAAAAGACATTACTATAACATCAGTTGCACTACATCACTTCAGAACGCTTTCAATACAAAAGACATGGCTAAATAAGCTTCAGATAAAACTTTTATGTTTTGACTGTAAGAAAACTCTACCTAGAAAGCTGAAGGAATGGTAAGGAGCAAAATGAGTTTTCCTTTTTCATACATGACCACAATTTAGTGGAAATGTCACTAGACTTCTTTTCCTTTGATGTATAAAAAAAAGGAATCTGTAGAACCAGACTCAAAAGAACAATAACATGATACTAAAAAAATAAGAATGATCATAACATGTAGCTCAGCCACAAGCATAGAACAGAAATATATGAAAGAAAAGAGGGGACCCAACTTCAGTCAAGAGATGCAATAGTTCATAAATTCATTTTATCAAATTGATTTTTAGCAGTCCACCATATAGCTAGGAGTAGAATCTTCATCTAATTTGAAAATAAGAAGTGTCTTATTTTCATGTATATTTTCTCACATAGTGTCTGGTGAAGAAGTCAGTTGATGTACTATCTCCTGTAGAAGGGACCCACACATTAGTTCTGGCTGCTTGCTGATATCCCATTCAGTTGTCACAAACTTGAGAGCACTGTGGTGAACAGTGACTGTAACTCTTTCTAGTGTAATTGGAAAAAATTTATGAGAGATGCAAGAAAAACAAGCTGTGCTACATGTATAGCCCTACTTCTTCCCTCAGAATTACTTTTTGTTCTCCGATTCATTCCATACTGGACTTTACCACCCATTCCTGATATACAGGATTCTATTTTTATGCAGATTTCATACAGAAAGTATTCCTTGTATTGTAATAATAAATAAATCTTGTCATTTCCTGTGTGTGTTATGATTTGATGTTTTGGAGTTTCATTTGATTCTTCCTTTTCTATGACAAAAGGAAGTCACAGTTTAGATTGTGTTGTCAGAATTCCATTGAATAAATGAGTACATGTTAATGATTGTCTCACCACATAGAAAGGTGGAATGTGACTAAACTACTCTGTCTTTAATCTGCTTGAAATGCTGTGTGAGATAGTGGTGTTTACCAGAAAATACAATACATGAACAATTGTGACCCAAAGTCTGAAATTAAACTGGAAAAGAGTAGCTAAACTTGAAAAATGCCTCTAGCCCTCCCCCTTCTGCTGTTCAATACCTTGCTACAACAAAATTTCTTTTGGCCATGATTGTAACTGCGACGTGTATCAGATGCCCAGCATGAGAATTTGAAAAGGATTGCAGACGCAGTAACAAGTGGGAAAGAGGAAAAGGAATGAGAAGTAGTTTAAAGTACGGGTGAGTGAACAAATCTGTGTATGTGTATTCTTCTGGGTAGCATCTTTTTCTCCTTCTCTCCATAAAAGAAAAAACAAACAAACAACAAAATAAACTTCTGAAGCAGCACTGCTGGTGCCATTAGATGTCAGTGATGAGATAAAGAAAAGACTAGCCAATTTCTTTCAAGTGTTAAATAGCTTTTACATGCACTTTCTAGCTTTTAAAGAGGTACAGAATAAAGTGGTCTGCCATTCACAGGAAAGGAACTGCAGCTTAGGAATCTTTTTCAGTTTGTTCAACAGTGTTTGCACAATTAGAAAACAAAAAGCAAAAAGGTTTCAAAAAGGATTTGAAATTTGAAAGAAAAAATGGAAAGAATGGATCACAAAAATATCCTAAATATTTCTGTGCAAAATAGCCTGTTAACATTTTAGACTATTATACAGGACTACTCTAGACATTTTTCTGTTATTATTTCTAGAGGGTTCATTTATTTTCAGAAGTGTTCAAATTTCTTAAGTATGACCACTAAATGGCTCACATGCAGCAGTTCCTATAAGACTGTTGAGTTTGTAGTACATTTATGAATTTTTCACAAGTGAATTGGCAAGATTATGGTCACAGTAAATGACACACACACAGTGAGGATTATTCAGTGGGTAAGGAATTGGTTGGATGGTCAAATACAGATGGTAGTGGTCAAGGGCTCAAAGTCCAAATGGAGAGCAGTGACAATGGTGTCCCTCAGGGGTCTGTTCTAGGACCTGTACTGTTTAATATTTTTATCAGTTATACAGACAGTGGGATCGAGGGCACCATTAACAGGTTTGCAGATAACACTAAGCTGTAGTGGTGCTGGAGAAGCAGGTTCAACAAGACCAAGTGCAAGGTCCTGCACCTGGTTTGGAACAATACTCACTGCCAATTCAGGCTGAGGGAGGAGGTGACAGGAAGCATCCCTGAAGAAAATGACTTGGGGTGCTGTTGGATGAGAATCTGGACATGAGCAGACAGTGTGTTCTTGCAGCCCAGGCAGCCAACCACATCCTGGGCTGCATCAGAAGAGTGGCCAGTAAATCAAGATATGGGATTCTGCCCTTCTATTCTGCCCTGGTGAGAGTTCACCTGGAGTCCTGCCTTCAGCTCTGAAGCCCTCAGTACAGGAAGGACATGGACCTGATAGAGGAGGACCGAAGGAGGCCACAAAAATGATCAGGGGGCTTCAGCACCTCTGCTCTGAAGACAGGCTGAGGGAGTTGGGTTTGTTCAGCCTGGGGAAAAGGCGGCTCTGGAGAGAAGTGATAGTGACCTTCCAGTACCAGAAGCGGGCTGCAAGACAGCTGAAGAGGGATTGTTTTAAAAGGCCTGGAATGACAGGACAAGAGGCAATGGTTCACATTATAAAAGGGCAGAATTAAATGTGATGTTAGGAAGAAGTTCTTTATCAGGAAGGTGGTTGAACACTGGAATAGGTTGTCCAGGGACATAGTTGAGGCCACATCCCTGTTGATATTCAAGATGAGGCTCAGCAATGCTCTGGGCAACCTCATCTGGTTGAGGATGTCCCTGCTAGCTGTTGGTGGGTTGGACTAGATGGTTTTGTAGGTCCTTTCCAACCCAGGCACTTCTATGATTCTATGATTTTGTCAAATCTAATAGATTTGAGAACTGCTGGTTGAAAAAGTTTCAGGATATTTATTCCAAACTAGGAAATATTCTTAGAAACATCTGAGATAATTTCAAAATATTTAGACACCGGAGTGTCTGAGTTTCGTAACTCAGCTCTGCTGAATGCAAGATATTCATATTCTTCATTGGATATCAGGTTAGGCTAGATAAGTTGGGCTTTTTTGTCTTTTAAATTACCACAGAATCACAGAACTATTGAGACTGAAAAAGACCTCTGAGCTCATACAGACCAGCCTGTGACCTAACATCACCACATTGGCCAGACCAGGGCACTAAGGGCCACAGCCAGGCTGTCCTTAAACACCTCCAGGGATGGAGACTCCACCACCTACCTGGACAGTCCATTCTAGTGTCTGATCATCCTTTCCGTGAGAAAAGGCTTCCTAACATCCAACATACCCCACCTCTGGCACAGCTTCAGGTCCTGCCCTCTCATCCTGTCACTAGTTGCCCGGGAGAAGAGCCAGATCCACACCTGACTACAACCTCACTTCAGGGGGTTGTAGAGAGGGAGAAGGTCTCCCCTGAGTCTCCCCTTCTCCAGGATAAACAACTCCACTTCCCTCAGCCTCTCCCCATCAGACTTTCCCTCCAGTCCTTTTCCCAGACTTATTGCTCCTCTGAACCTGCTCCAGCCCCTCAGTCTCTTTCTTGAAGTGAGGGGCGCAGAACTGTTCCCAGTACTAGAGAGGAGACCTCACCAGTGCCCAGTACAGGGAGAGAATTACATCCCTAGTCCTGCTGGCCACAGTATTCCTGATACAAGCCAGGATGCCATTGGCCTTCCGTGCCACCTAGGCACCCTGCTGGCTCCTTTTCAGATAGTTGTCAACCAGTACTGTCAGGTCCCTCTCTGCCAGGCTGCTCTCCAGCCACTCAACTCCCAGTCTGTAGCTGCAGGTGGTTATTGTGGTCAAAATGTAAGATCCTGCACTTGGCCATTTAGGCATGAGCAACATGTGTTGCAAATATGAAGATATTAACAGCTTTCACAAGGAATAATATTGAGCAAATTGTAAACATATTTGTTCATAATTTCACAGTGTCACCTATGAGGGTGTAGGGAAAAGCTCCTCTGGAAAGTCTCTTCAAACATCTGGATAGATGGATAATGAAGTAGATGTGAGCATCAAGATTGCTGTTGTGAAAACTTGCAGATGTGCATTTTGCTAGATATAAAGAAAGCTTCTGATTTCCATAAGAAATGTTGTAAGGCTGTACCTCCAATATTGTACTCAGTTGGGGCACCCAGTACAGGAAGGACTTCTGCATAAGGTCTGCATGAGGTCTGTACAAGCAGCCATGGACATACACAAGGTCTAACTGTGTCTTGTTGTGCCCAGAGTTAACTCCTGACCTGGCCACAGAGACAGAGTGTTTGGGACTGTGGTCAAAGAACAAGGAGCAGCAGGAACAAAATGCTCTCGGACCATTATGGGTCAATAAGTGTTTAATTGTGTGGCTTGTTCAATGACAATGATGGCCAATCAGCAGGAGAGGCCAGTTACTACTATTGTAAAGCGTCTATCAAAATCATATGTAAGGAGGTCTTGTACGCTTAATAAACAAACGCTTGCATCAAGCTATGTTTCCATCTCATACACAGCAAAGGACTGTGATTGAAGTTCTTGAGCAGGTCCAAAGAAAGGCTGTGTAGCTGGTGAAGCGTCTACAGGACAAGTCCTGTGAGGAGTAGCTGTTTGTCAATTCTCACAATTAACAAGCCACAGTAGAGGAGGAAAAGTACTCTTCTTGCACTGGGCATGTTTAAATTGAACATTAGGAAAAATTTCTTCACTGAGAGGGTGAACAGACTGTTCGGGGAAGTGTTGGAGTTAGCATCCCTAAAGAGATCTAAAAGATACCTGAGGGACTGTCTTAATGGTGGACTAGCCAATCACAGAATCATAGAAGTTACAAGTTGGAAGGGACTTCAAAAGATCATATGAGTCCAACCCCCACTGCTGGAGCATGGTAAGCCAACATCACCCAGTGTACCCAGACTGTCTCCCATCCAAGTACAAACCAGGCCCAACACTGCTTTAGCTTCATAAGACAAGACTGGGCTTGCTAGTCTTTTCCATCCTCAATGAATCTATGATTCTACTCTGTCATTCTCCATGTACTTATTAAAAGATGAGTAGGAATAATTAGATTAGTTTTTAATTAAGCAGAAGCTAGACAGGTGTGACCAGGATAACATTTTCATTGTCTTGAGTCTGTGAAGGCTGTGCAAGGCACAGAAACGTTCCAAAACTACTATATGATTTGCAAGAAGGGAAAATGATGATGTGTAACAAAATTCAAGCTGAAATGCTAACTGAACAAAGGAGAACACACATGCTGTAACTGCCATTTCTATAATTCACCTTCTAAATAGCAACGGCTAGAAAATGACTATAAATTCTCATATCTATTTTCATTATTTATGAAGTGTCATATTACTTCATATTATACATAAATACACATATATTCTATATACATTATTATATAATTACATCAGTAATATAATTACATAATTAATGTAAACAATATATAAAAATTAATACATTGTAAGTGCAAAATGCACTTATTTAACAATTCTGTTTGTTGTTTGTGTTATGAGAAGCCATTCATAACCCTTCCGTTTCAGCAGAGAGCCATTTTATGGTCTATATCAGAAAGAACAGTAGATTCCTACTGGGGGAATGATGTTCTTCTCCCGAGCTTGCTAACCTTAGGTTGGTGGTGTGCTGCAGCTAAATCAGAAGTAGCCCTCAACTTTCATATTCATATGAGATAAAGTTTTCATTTTTGAGTAGCTCTGTTAAAGCTAAAGGTTGAGGTTGGAGACAATAACTCATAAAATTCTATGCATGGGATAAATAAATATATAGGAGTCTCAATCTTTGATTACTGACAAACAGATAGATCTGTTTGATCATACTGGTAACATCTCTGAAAGACTGAAAATACTGTGAAAACATCTATTATGTTCATGGAGTCACAGAATCATAGAATCACTAAGGATGAAAGAGAACTCCAAGATCATCAGGTCCAACCGTCAGCCCAATATCATCCTACCCACTAAACCCTGTTCTCTAGTGCCACATCTACACATTTTTTGAACTCTTCCAGGGATGATGACTCTACCACTTCCCTGGACAATCTGTTCCAATACCTGACCACTCTTTCAGTGAAGAAATATTTCCTAATATCTAATCTAAACCTTCTGTAGTGTAACTTGAGGTCATTTCCTATTATTAGTGACTTAGTAGAAGAGACTGATCCCCACCCATCTGTAACCTCCTTTCAGGCAGTTCATGCTACAGTGTAATGCTTTCTTACTTTAAATTATGTTATATTAGAAAAAAAACCTCCTTGTATTTTATCTTACACCAAATGCAATCCATTGTATGCTATATACGCTTTTGGAAATACATAGAAGTTACAGAGAAATCTGGTGAAAAACAACCACATCACCCTGTGCTTGTATTTAACTTTCAAAATAGATGCTTGCATGTGTTAGTATGATTTTAAAAATAAACTTATCATTTAACACTCAACTGCATAACGTTTATGACTGAAGTATATACTTAGGTATTCAGAAAGCCGCTTTTGTTTTTAAAACAATCAAAAAGCTTCTGTGTTAAAATTTTCAAAGTAAATTCTCCAGAATTACTTTGATTTAACAAAATAAAAAATTTGAAATACTGCTTCTCAGCATAATTTTTAATTATTTTTTTATGATTATATATAATCAATCCCCAAACACATTTAAATTATATCTAGTTAACTATGATTCCTGACTTAGATCTGTGTGTCAAGTCTTCCCAGACCTCTTACAAAGTCAATGTCTGAGAAATCTCATTCTCAAAAATCATAAAATCATAGGATTGGAAGGATCCTCCAAAGTCCGTAAAGCCCAATACCCCTACAAGCAGGGCCATCACTTACCAGATCAGATTGCCAGAGTCTCATTCAGCCTGACCTTGAATGGTTCCAGGAATCCCCCACCCTCAGATTAAAGAACATTTTCCCTGATATTTAATCTAATTCTAACCTTTTCCAACTTGGAAAATCTTCATCCTACCATTCCCTGCCCTTGTGCACAGTCTACTCCAGCCTTTTGACAGGCCCCTTTCAGGTACTGGGAAGTCACTATAAGGTCCTCCCAGAGTCTTCTCTGCAGGCTGAACAACCACAACTCTTAGCCTGTACCCAAATCAGAGAGGGTCCAGCCCTAAGATAATTTTCCTCCTCTGGACTGTCTTTAACAGGTCCTCATCTTTCCTGTGTTTTGGGGGCTTCAGAAGTGGACACAGGACTCTAGATGAGGTCTCACTAGAGCAGAGTAAAGAGGTAGAATCCCCTCTCTTGATCTGCTGGCCACACTTCTTTTCATTTTATCATTTAAAAGAACAAAAGGTGTGATGATCCTGAGGGTCTTTTCCAACCTCAATGATTCTATGATTCTACAGAACACAGAAATTGTAAATTCTACAAAACCAGAAAATATCTTCCAAGATTAAGGAAGATTTTGTTTCTAAAGGCAAGATTTGATGAAAGACTAAACATTCACATATGAAGTTTTTGGAGGACATTGAAAAAAATCCTTTCAAAGCGCATCAGCGAGAGTATAACACACTAAATCTATGGAGAGAAACTATTTTAAGGTTGAAAAGGTGAAACAAATACCCTCCATGTAAAGATTTGAGACTGCACATCATTCTCAATTGATAGGCTCTGGGCAGAAAATTCCATATAGAGAAGAGGCTCTAATTTTGTACGGCTGGAATAACATGGCTACACTATGGGGGAGTGCAGCTGCAAAAACAGTATATTCAAAGATATTTAGCATAAACACTTGTTCCACTGAAACTCAGAAAGACAAACTTGGGTGGGGGGATCAGACTAGATGATCTTTTGAGGTCCCTTCCAATCCCTAATGTTCTGTGATTCTGTGATTCTTTGATTTGTTTTCAGACACCTGAATCTACACAAGTAACTTAACTATGTGGTGTCTGGAAACAATCTTGTGTATTAATATGATATAAATAGAAGTGATATCACTTTAAAGAACAAGATTTGCCCTTAGACAACAGATTGCCACCACCCTGCTACTAAGTGGCTTATTGTTCCCCCTACCATGATTTAGTTTTAATAAAAAATATATCACAGGTTTTGACGTGTTCCTTCTGATGATGACACAGATGTTCCTAATATTAATAACCTTAATTAATCCCAGATATTGCAGTCCCTAGTGTCAGGAGTTCAATTGCCATAGGCTTCAATACTGTCTCATAAATGTGAAAAGGGTCTCACCTCACATGTCTCAAAAGAAACAAAATTATTTGATGGCTTCTAGCTCATAATGGAATAATTTTGTTCTGCAAACTAGCATCATACATGGGAACTAATTCTTTACTGTGGCTCTGAAAACAGGTAGCACAGCTGTGGTGACAATGACTTTGGTGGAGGCACCCCAAGCATCGGGAGCACACCCCTTTTATTAGCAAATACAATCACGTGTCAGCTGCTAACGAGCTCGAGGTTGGTCCTTGGTGTATTTGTGGCACAATGGGATTGGTTAAAGCCTATGTGTTGTGTGTGTGAAGCCTGACCCCATGCATGCCTATAAACACAAGTTATATAAGCTAGTTTGGCTGATGCAACAAGTCGTCCTCTGGCCACATCCCGGATATGGTGTGCCAGTATCCTGGTATGCTTAAGGAGGCACATGTTTAAGGAGGCACAGAAATTGCCCTACACACAGCCTGTGAATTGGTATGTATTTATAGGCAGATACATTCACAACAAGACATACTGCTACTGGCTGAGGCAACATATCTCCTCCTTAATATTTTCAGAATTTCAATGAGATTTTATTTTTTAGATGTGAAGCTATGAAAGTGACAGGGCCTTGGTTTAACACCCTATTGAAAAGACAACATCTCTAGCAGTGCAGAACACATCAAATTGTATTGCACTGCAGTTTGAGTGAAATGCTGATGTAAACAATTCAAGCCCACGATGCTTTTGTTCAGAGATTATAGCATTATGGCTGAAAATACACTGAAATAAAAGGGAGGAAAATGGATACATCAAACAATTTTTAGTGTGAGCATGCTAGAGGGACTTTAACGGCTAATTTCCAGCTTTAAGCTAGATTCTTAGGTTCTTTTTTCTGGTTTTGTTTTTTTTTCCAATGTAGACAGATAATGAGAAATAATTAATTTGTTGCAATAAACTACCCACACAAACAGTATTGCACTGACTCACTTCAGAGATCTATCAAGAGAAGCTACATTTAGCATAGTCTAGGCCTGAAAATTCCACTTCAAAGAATACAGTCACTCTAGGAGTACTGTGATGTCCATTGCTGCAGTAGCTGAGCACTTCTGGACATTATGTACAGAATACAGGTCTTCTAGTTTTTCACAGATTGGTGGAAAATTGGGAATTTGTGGTCACCTTAAACAAGCACCTCCAAGGTTTAGGGTAAAGAGTTTACAAAGCTTAAAGTATCCCCTGGTGCTTTAAAATTCACCCATGCTGCTACGTTAACTACTGCATTTGGACTGGTGTAATCTTATTTCTTCCTGTGAGAAAAGGTTTATAAAGGCATGTGATAAAGGGTCAGCAAGTAGAGGTTTATGGGAGCTCAGAGGAGGTCACAAATCTCTATCAATGAGTTGACAAGGGCTCCATTCCTGTGGGAGAGAAATATGGATATTATTTATGCCTACTTGTGTTTTTACAAGCATTTCTACACTAAAAAGCACTAGGAGTCAACAATTAATCATGGGGAGTGAGTAGTTTTCTACTCACTAGGGAATTTTCTGCACAATGTAGGGGTTGTTTCTCATTATGCTTCCTTACTCATGGTGTCTTATTTAGAAACCAAACTTCCTCCAGAAGAAAAGACAAGGAAGTAAGTTCTGTTTAGATGAATACATCAAGTGATAATTTTAGCTGAGGTTGCATACTGAGAAATGAAAAAGTACTCATGCTTTCATCTGCTATACTTTGCATGCTCCTGTCACTACCCGTAGGACTACCTCTGTCCTAACCTTGTGTGATCTAACCCAGTCTACAAAAGCAGCAGCAGAAGAATATTGACTTTAAAATTTTTCTGATAATTTATTATCCAACAGACTGGGGGATGAGTGGCTGGAGAGCAGCCTGGCAGAGAGGGACCTGACAGTACTGGTTGACAACCGGCTGAAACTATTATTTATAGATTATATACGTAATATATATTTATAGATTATATACATAATATATAAATAATAGTTAAAAAAAAAACCCCAATATCTAAATAAGTTTTCTTTGGTGATCCAGTGGTTTTCTTCTTTTGACTGGAGATACATAATTTCAAATCATAGAATCATTGAGTGGTTTAGGTTCAAGGGACCTCAGAAATCATCTGGTTTCAACCCCTTGCCATGAGCAGGAATACCACCACTCATACTCTCTGAAAAGGTTCTGCCTCATGCCAAATGCTAATTGTTTCTAAATTGTTCTATATAATTTCCTAACAAAAATGCAATGGAAGCTGATTGTAAAGAAAATATTATGCATGGATTCAACAGAATGCATTTGCCAAACAGATAAAACTCCAAACTGCCCCAAATTTCTTGGAAAATTGGATTTATATCTTGTTTAACAAAGACAGGTTTTTATCTTTTTCACCTTGGTGGATTATTTTAAGAAATTATAATGAAATTTTAAGAAAATGTTATTTTAAGAAATTATTTTAAGACATTATCTTTGTGTAGAAAAATTGTGTTTCTAATAACTTGTATAAAGAACTTACATAACATAAAATATAAGAACTTGTACTTCTGTAAAAAAAAATTAAAAAGATTAAAACGTTGCAGTTCAAAATAGAGGACCCTATGCATAATCTGACAGTTATACAGGTTTTGAAATACGTTATTTATAGAAGCAAATGTAAACAGAAATACAGAAAATATTCTGACTAGAGGATTTATGCCATCATGCTTAGTTTGACTAAAAGGATTTCTAAACCACATTTTTAATGCAGAGTACAAAATATGAACTTGTGGATAAAATATTTATTTGAACTGTATCTTTCTCTTAAAGTTAACTCAATTATTAATTTTAAAACGGGGTATATGTTCACTATTACCATTCTGAAATTTTGCAAGCAAGTAAAGTGGTTTTTATAAGCTTGTGGCAAAGCCAATGCAGTTAATAACTGCATAGGTTTTCCCTACAAACTTCAGAAACAAGACAAAATGTACTTGGAGACCTGTCTTCATTTAGTCCTTCACACACATCTGTACATTAACACTTACTGACATCAGCAAATGTGAAAATAGAAAATATGATGGTTGTTTTTTTTGGCTGGTTTTTTTCACCTTAACACCTACTTGTTCTTCCAAGAGCTTCCTATCTAAAATAGAAATTATTCTGGACAAATGTACGTTAATGCTTCTGTGATGGTGAAAATATGACGTAACTACAGCTAAATATCAGAATGTAACCTAAGTTAAACCCAGTAGGAGTTGCAATGCTTACAGATTCCCAAGAGGTACTATAGAAAAGTGAAAAACCATAATGGAATTCCTAATACAATCGCTGTGTGACTGATGACTGTATATCTGCACTGCACTCACTGACAGCAGCACCGTAATAAAGACTGTGTTATTAATGCATATTGTCCTGTGTATTTTACTGTGATCATCCCTCTTTTACTTTCTTTCCCTTTGTGCATATATATCTTCTATAACATTTTATTTATAGTAGCTGTTAAATACAAGGCACACTGAGGCACACTGTAATCCTGAATGCCTGTATTCCATAACTATATTTGTCCTTCAATCAAACTTCAATCACTTAAAGAAAAACTCTCTTACTCAAATTGTAATTGCAATTAAAATAATTTAATGGAAACACACATTTTAAATTTAACTCTTGAAAATGTGGGCCTTTATACTTGTACTTTACACAAATCTTGTTGTGTATAAATTCTGAATCAGGTGGTACTTTTGTTAGATTCATACAAGCTAGAAACAAGCAGCTTGAAGAAGTGAGTGCTAAGTTAGATTAGCCTCTATCCTTTCTCCTTACAAAATCAACCCAAAGATTCAAAATATGCTGTGAAATACTCATCAGCTGCATGCTAGAGTTTAATGAGAAAAAAAAAAATTATAAGAATACTAACTAAAATAATCAAGGCAGGTATAGGAGGATGTTATAATACTGACCCAGATGTCAAAAAAATTGAACTCCCCTGGACATTTAATTGCTGACTTCCCTTTATAAAAATATCTTAATATCTTTATTTAGATCTGGCAAAAATGTTTTGCACGTGAGGTGTAGGTTTCCTTTTGTTTTATTTTGGGTTTTTTGGCAACCATCTTTCACTTGGAAAAGTAGTTGGATCATAGTTCCTACAAGTGTGCCTTGAAGGTGAAATTAGTGTGTTTTAAGTATGATCGGGGCTGTACATTTCCTTCTACACGAAGAGGAAATGAAAAGATTATTCGAAAGATATCTGCTGGACGGTAGAGAGGCTCTGGGATCTGGATAGGCTGGAGCAACGGGCTGAGCTCAATTGTATGAGGTTTAACAAGGCCAAGTGCCGGGTCATGCACTTTGGTGACAACAACCCCCAGCAACACTACAGGCTTGGAGAAGAGTGGCTGGAGAGCTGCCTGGTGGAGAAGGACCTGGGGGTG
>JAOXOE010029738.1:0-14030 GCA_028565055.1 Phoeniculus purpureus
CTAGGGTGGGATGTCCCTGCCCATGGCAGGGGGATTGGACTAGATGATCTTTCAAGGTCCCTTCCAATCCCTAATGAGTCTACGATTCTATGATTCTGTTTAGATATGGGTACAGATCGTGGGCTGGCTTTATCTCTCTACTTCCCTGTTCCTACCCTGTTCTCTTTATTTTTTCAGTAATGTAACTGAGTTATTGAAAAGTGGATTGAATTCCATAAGCTGTTGTTAGCAACGGTTTGGTTATAGCACGAGGAATTGTTTAGTGTGGGTGAGTTATAAGAATTTTCTCTTATAGAGCAGGTTTGCTTCATCTTCAATTAAAAGAAAATACAATGGTCGTACGGTTGCCCTGACAGTGAAAACCCATTGCCCATTGGATAGGGATGTGTGATTAAGTCATAGCCTATCTAGTGATGATTAATGATATATTAGCTCTTGTCCAACATGCAGCCCTCCAAGGCACACAGAAATGTGGTTTATGTCATGGAAGGTAATGAATAATTTCAGGCTCTGGTTACCCTGGTCTGTGCCTTCAGTTTAGCCACAGAGAAGCAAAGATGTTGTTAGCAGTGGCAATTGGCTGTATAAAAGAACAAATGGTTTGGGAGGGGTGTCACACAGAGGGTCTCTTCTCTCTTCTTCCTTTTCCCTTTGCAGATTGCAAAAACCTGCAACATCTGACTGGTTTGCACACAGAAATTTCCACAGCCAACCACTGTTGACAGGGATGGAGGCTGGGGAACAGAGCTGAGGCTGACAGTTTTATAATCCAGTTGTGTTGAAAAGTATTGCTGTCAGTTCTGCTATTTAGAAGAAAATCCTTGGTTTGACTCAGAAGATGAAGATTTATTTGTAAAAAAGATGAAATATCAGTGTCTGAGAGGACACTGAGAGGACAGTATGCGCAAGTAACACACCAGACTCACTGTCTCTTCCTGCATAAATGAATTACCACCAGGACATGTTTTTAGCCGAAGTCCTTATCAAAACAATATTGCACTGGGCTCTGTAGAAGGGCAGCTGCCCCTCTTTTACAGAAAAAAGAAGACAAAAATATTCTGGTACCATTTCTGTAAAGTTTTGTTTATGTGTGTTTAAAATCCAAAGCAGAATTGGTGGGACTATGCACATACGTAAAGGTTTATCACAGAATCACAGAACATTAGGGATTGGATCAGCATTGCAGTGTGACATAAGGTTGGCTTCTCTTTGCCTTCCAGAATTCAAGGATATCCTCTTCATTCCATTTCATCTGTGGTATATCACAGAATCATAGAACATTAGGGATTGGAAGGGACCTCAAAAGATCATCTAGTCCAATCCTCCTGCCAGAGCAGGACCAACTAGACCAAGTCACACAGCAACATGTCCAGGTGGTCTTTAAATGTCCCCAGAGAAGGAGACACCACAACTCCCCTGGGCAGCCTGTTCCAGCGCTCTGTCACCCTCATTGTGAAGAAGTTCCTTCTCATATTGATGTGGAACCTCCTGTGTTCCACCTTACACCCGTTGCCCGTTGTTCTATCACTAGGTGTCACTAAGAAGAACCTGGCTCCATCCTCTTGACATCTACCCTTCACATATTTATAAACATTATTGGGTACATGTAGTGGATAAAACTACCTGGCTGGTAACAGAGGATGAAACCTCTGAAACAGGTCCAGATTGTCATAGTTTCCCTGACTTCTGCACATGCACTGATGTGACAAGAAAGTCTCTTTTTTAATGGTGGTTTGACGGGTTTTCATTCCTGCAAGAGATAAGGGAAGAAAACCAAACTTCTTTTCTAAGTCTCTTTACTGCTAGGTACTTCTGATCACTTATTAACTACACTTACTCTAAATGCCTTTTGCATAGATGTTGGTATGAATATGCATGGACATATCTATTAGTTTAGCTACCTGCATGCCTATGGACACTTAGAGACTGACATTCACTCCTTACCCCCAATGACTGGGCATCATGACAGTTGCATCCCAATAATGATGGCAGTTTTCTTATGAATTATTATAGGAGAGCTCTGAAATTCAGTAGTCCCTGAAGAATTTATTGAACACATGGTGTATCTGGAAAATCGACATAGTCCTTGGAGATATGCAGACTAATAAACCAGGCAGGACATTCATATCATTTTTATGATTATACATATTCCCCCATGAAATAAAACTGTGCAGTTGTGATTGGAGGCAGAGAGTTATCAGCTGGAAACAGCTGTGCTGCTGAAACACCCTGTGCAGGCTATATAAATATTAACAAAGATACCCCAAACTCGGCTGTGTCTGTATTTATATATGTTTTGTTGCCAGCTGAGGCAGCTGTCAAGAGAGTTGACTTTAGGGAAATGGATGTGAGTTAGAAATTGCAGAGTCTGAAGCCTTTCTTTTCATTTCACTTGTCTATTAACATTTAAAAATGTGTACTGAAAGGATCCATCAGTAATGCAAAGCTGTGGAAAGCCACCTCAAGTGCCACAAGTTCATTTGTAAAACAGTCTTTTAAGAAAAGGAAGGAACCACCTCCTTTAGGGCAGACTGTTTCCAAGCAGATTTTCTCCTGAGGAAACTCTTTGCTCACAATAACTCAAGGATTCGATGTGTTGCAGAAATGTACTTTGCCTTTACCTGGCCAGGGATTGCCTCTTTGCTTACACTAATCCAAACCAGGAGCACACCCCGTGAAATCAATGGAGTTGTGCTAAACAAAAATGGCAAGGGGGTGGAAACCAAGCTCACAGTGTCCCTTTTCCTCAGCAGGTCCGCAGCTCCACGAGCAGAGCCTGCCCCTGCCCGTGGTCCAGCTCAGTGTGACACACCGCTAACAAGGTGTAGAGTGTCCCCAGCCAGTCAGGGAGTTGGATCAGCTTTGCAGAGTCGTGTGCAGAAGGACCTTTCTCTCTGTGGCCAGTTATTTAGGAGCTGTTGGCTCAAAGTACAGGACACAAACATTGCACTCCTGGCTCTAGTTCCTACGCGCTCACCTAGACTTACTCAAAGGGAAGAAGCAAAAGGAAAATCCTCAGGATGATTATAAGACAGTTTTAGTTAACACCCCCCCCCTCCCTTCTCATTAAAACATGCTCTATGCTTGTGAAGCAGGGATTTATAGTTTTCCCTGCTCTGCCACTTTCCCTACTGTCCTAAAATCTCTGTCAAGGAATCATAGAACAGCTAAAGTTCAAGAGATCAGCTACTCCAACCTCCCTGCAGTGGGCAAGGGTGCCTCTCAACTCAAGGCTTCTGTCCTCGCTGTCCCCACTACAGGTTCCCAGGGGATGTTTTTTTCACCTCACAAAAGTCTTCAGTATCTCCTTTTACTGTGAGGGAAACAAAGACACTGAAGACTTTCTGTGCAGGCTGGTGCTAGAAAAAATATCTTGCCCTGTTTACAGACATTAATTTTGCCAGGCTGACTTGCTTTCAGTAATGGCACTCTGATAGTTTCAAAGTAGGATGCTTTAGTGTGATCAGAGTTCTTCCAGGCCATAGTCTCCAGTTTCATTCTGGGTTGATAAGGAACTCAGAGTCCAGTTCTGCTGGGGTTTCCTTAAAGACACTGCATGCTTGGGGAGAACAAAAGCCCATGATGAATTCCGGTGGTGTGTGTCAGGATAATTAAACCTCTGTCTCAACTGAAGAAAATCAAAGGAAAAACAAAGGGAAATGAGCCCAGCTGCCTTTTTATTTGCACTTTCATGGCAGACTGCTTTAGCTGACAGGTTGGTGAGCTGTGGGAGTGGTGAGGTGCACACCTGAGCACTGTGCCTGAGCGATGTCAGACTGGATGCTGACAGACTGCACAAACCCTGGTTTTACATACTTCAGAATTTATCCAAATACTCTTCTGACCTGCATTTGCTTTCCGTGAGGTTCTCCGTGAATATTTCCCACTGTGGATAATATGCAGTGAGCTGAGGCAGGGAGAAAAGAAGCTCTTAACCCTATTGTTTTAAGTGCAGATAATTGTTACTCTGATTGTCTCCCTGTACTCAGCACTGGTGAGGCTGCATCTTGAGTATTGGGTCCAGTTTTGGGCACCTCAGTACAAGGGAGAGGTGCTGGAGCGAGTGCAGAGAAAGGCAACAAAGCTGGTGAAGGGCCTGGAGAATAAATCTTAGGAGAGATTGAGAGAATTTGGGGCTGTTTAATTTGATGAAGAGGAGGCTAAGGGGAGACCACATCCACATCACTCTCTACAACTATCTGAAAGAACATTGTAGAGATGTTAGTGCTGGTCTCTTCTCACAAGTAATTAGTAACAGAACCAAAGGGAAGGGCTTCAAGCTTCCAGAGGGGAGGGTTTGACTGGACATCAGCAGAAAATTCCTCTCAGAGAGAGTGGTCAGGCACTGGAATGGGCTGCCCATGTTGATGGTTGAGTCCTCATCCCTAGATGAGTTTAAAAGTCACTTAGTGTTGGCGGATCTGATCCCTGGAGGTGTTTAAGGCCAGGCTGGGTGAGGCTCTGGCCAGACTGATCTAGGGTGGGGTGTCCCTGCCCATGGCAGGGGGGTTGGAACTGGATGATCTTGTGGTCACTTCCAGCCCTGACGGATTCTATGATTCTGTAGTGACTTATGGCGGAGAAGGTACTTTCGTCTTAAAGCCTGTGTTGCAGTTGCTTAGAACTTCTAGAAAACAATATGGATGTGTTCCTGTGTGACTTGGTCTGGGTGATCCTGCTGTGGCAGGGGGGTTGGACTAGATGATCTTCGAGGTCCCTTCCAATCTCTAATGATTCTGTGATTCTGTGAAACAGTATTTGATAACATAATACAAACATACAGCTGAAGTGGACAAAAAACCAGTGTTTGGTAGGTTAAAAAAAAGTGAATCATTATAAAAATTACGGATGCACTACTCAGAAGAAGATAGCAGCCATTGTAGGTGTTGCTGGGGTTTGGAGCTTGAGGTAGTGAAGGACAGTGTTTAGATGTCATGCTGGATGGCTGCAAGTCTGGGTGATAAAAGTCCCCAGCTTTTTTTTTACATTATCCTAATATTTTCTTTGTTCTAACATTTTCCCTCCCACCAGGCAAAAGATGAAACTGGTAACCCACTGGTATTGCCACAGGGAGAAGTACTCGCCAAGATTGAAAGATTTTTAAGTCAGTGTTGCCTAATCCGCCCTCCCTTTAGTTTTCAGTCATACTTCTTATTTCGAAATGTTTTTCCATTCCCGTTGCTCGTATCATACATCTCCTAGTGCAGTTGTGTAAGAATTTCCATGCATTTTTTAAATTTTTGCTTCCAAACTCATAAAACTTCTCAAATGTTCGCTATTAGGAAGAGAAGCTTTAAGCTACTCTTAGCACAAAAGCTGTCCTAATCCTACAAGCATTTGCAGGCAAAATGAGGCCTCTCTTGGTCTCTAGACGATAGAGGTTGGCACTAGAATTGATGGCCGGGGAAAACCGTGTGTCTCTAGCGCCAGTGAGATGGCCAGGAGAGCAGAGATGCCACATAGGATGATAGTGAGGGAAAGCAGGACGACAAGTTGGATAGAGCAGTACCTGAGAAGCTGTATGGAAACAAAAATGAGAGTAGGAGGAAAGCTGCCTAACAGCAGCCATGAAGACATGGAAGTAGGAGAGGGGTAGGGTATCTGTAGTGCAGGTGGTGGAATGAAGCTTGATGTCTGCTCAAATAAAAAGTATGGGCTAAGTAAGGCAATTAGGGTGCTTGGGGGGCTTAATGTAGGCAACATGAGGCAGCCTGATCTAGGTGGGATGTCCCTGCCCATGGCAGGGGGATAGGACTGGATGATCTTTCGAGGTCCCTTCCAATCCCTAATGATTCTATGGTTAGCATCCTCTGGACCACTTCTGTAGCCTTCATGTTCTGTCTGCAGGCTTGGTTTGGCAGTGGGACTTTTTTTCCTGCTTTCAGCTGTTAAAATGTGTGCACAGTGCCATCACAGTCCAAAGCCTACACGTTTTCATCTTGGCCTAGGCAAGTTTTGCAGCTGCTTAACTGAAGTGAAAACTGAACTGCCAGAGGCTGTGAGGGGAAAAAAGATGCGAGCAGGGGAAGCAAGATGTGAGTGTAGTATGTGGATAAAAGATTAGGCTCAAAGGAGGACAAGCTGGGGGACGTGAGCAGAGGAGACGCTGCTTAGCCTAACAAAGCAGAGACCATTTCCTCAACTCCTGCAGAATAGGCTGGGGTTTTTTTAAGGGGCATGTGAAGTGGTGAGCTCTTCTCTGTGATTTTTCAGTTCTATATTGAACATCACATGGCTATAGGCAGCTTCAAGTTCCAAAGAGAAAACCAGGAAACAAGAACATATCGTTCTCCTGATTTGCAAGTCCACTCACTGATCCATTGGAGCTCTGAGCCCTCTGCTTCCTTGCATTTACATTTAGCTGTAACACTTCCCTGAGCCTATCAGTATATCTGGTATCTGTGCACTTTCATTTGTGTGTACCAGTTGGAAGGAACCATGGGTGGAAAAATAAACATAATGAACCCAAGCTAAGCCTCTCTGTAAGAACGAGAAGCAGTGTCCTGCAAAGCACATGTTTCTTCAGCAGTGTATAAAATCCTCTTCTGTACATCCCTTGAGGTTTCCAGAGAAACAAGGCACGAAGTTGGCTGCAGTACAATTATTATTCAGTGGGAATAAAATGACTTGAATACAAATCATAGATCTTTACTTTTCAATGCATGAAAAAGGTTGATTTTTAATGTAGTTCAATACCTCATTTAGTAGGTTTAATCAGTTTCGCAAAGCCTTCAATATCTTGACACAGTCTGAAGCTTATAATTTTTTAAAAATTGTTTTAATAAGAATAACGTGGATAGACCTGTGCGTAGAAAGTCTCAGTCCTCTGCATTCATGCAGTTACTCATTTGGGAATTTCATCTTTAGGAACCGAGTTCATCAGTGTTAATTAGAATCTACACCCAACCTCCCGGTCCTTCCAAAATTACTGTAGAAATGAGAGCCTGTCATCTCTTTGAACTCCTCAGGCGTTATAGTGCTGTAGGTAAAAGCCTACTGTACTGGGTAGAAGGGAAAATAAATGTGAGACCAAGGTATGAAGGAAAACGGGCAGGAATATCAAGTGCCTCTTTTTATGAGTGAGACAATACGAGAAACTAAGATGTTCAGTCCTATTCTGTACATCAGAGTTCTGTTTTTTGATGTCATCTTATGGGCTTTGTGCTGCTTTTTTAAGTACATTGAAGAAGCCTTAGACTCATAAGACTCATAGCATGTTCTAGGCTGGAAGGGACCTCTAGAGGTCATCTAGTCTCGCCTTCCTACACAGGAACCTAGGTCAGGCTGCTCAGAGCCTCATCAAACCTGACCTTAAATGACTCCAAGGATGGGGCCAGAGATCAACCACCCTCACACTGAAAAACCTTTTTCTAATATCCAGCCTAAATCTGTCCTTTCCAAGCTTGAACCCATTGCTCCTTGTCCTATCTGTACAAACCCTCTTGAAAAGACCTTCCCCTGCCTTCATGTAGCTCCCCTCAGGTACTAGAAGGTCAAAAGAAGGTGCCCCCAGAGCTGCCTTCTCTCCAGGCTGAACAGCCCAAACTGTCTCAGCCTGTTCTCATACGAGAGATGCTCCATTCCCCTGATCATTTTAGTGGCCCTCCTCTGGACGCGCTCCAGCCTTATCTATTGTCCTTTGCTTACTTCTCTGAGAGTTATGGAGCATGGAAATAGAGGTTGTATTCAGCAGTAAAAAAGTAAAAGGGATAGATTTGCTTCTGTTAAATTTGGGAACGTGTTTATATGAAATGTAGATAAGGTCATGACGAGGACATGTTCTCATTCCACTTCACAGAGTCCTTACACAACTTATTCTGCAGCAGAAGCAATGCACAATAGATTAAATGTTGAATTATTTTTTTTTCTTTCATTTTTGCCCTGACCTGACTCAGGCAAATTCCTATCTGCCTGGCTAAGATACTCTCTGCAGTCGTTTTCATTTGAGTGGCTATATATAGTTATCAGCATCTGGCACATGCGCTAGCAAGTGTGCTTTAAATCTGCAATCTTTTTCTTGCCCATCCGTTCTATTCACCCGTGTATTAATGGATAGCAAAAAAATCCCCAACACTCTCTCGTCCCCTTCTTCCTTTAAATAAACCCTCACAAGCACAGGCTTAATGTCAGTAATTTGTTCAAAAGCAGACCCCGTTAAGGAGAGCTTTGGTGCATAGCACACACAGTAAATGGTTCCATTCCAGTTTAAAATTGGAGGTGGGATTTCACATGTAAAAGGAACAAGAGCAGCAGCATCTCATTTGACAGCGGAAGATCCAGTGTAGAACAAATTGGGAAGACTCTCACGATGAGAGCATTCCCCTGGCAATACTGGAGATCTGGGTCTACAGTGGAACAGAGGGGTGAGCATCTCCTGAGAAAGGAAGAGGTTTCAGAGGAATTCTGAGTACGTGCTTTTCCCCAGGGGCACTAAGCCACCTTCTGCTGGCTCTGATGAAGCCTGTTGAACTGTTGCAGAACTAGGAATCGAATCCTTGTTTTCCTTCTTTCCTTCCCGGGCTGCTCAGTTTTGTTGCGGAGTGGTAGAAATGATGGCAGAGGCGCAGCTGAAGATGCTTTTAGATAAAAAGGGAGGAAGATGATGAATGCATTAGCAAAAAGGTCCAGACGTCTTCCGGCACCATTCTAGGATATGCCCAAAGAGGCTGGAGACAGGAGCACAGAATTAAGTGTCTTGCTACTCCTCTACCATTTATCAGCTTTATTGAAGAACTGCGGTGCTTGAGAGACCGGTTAGCAATCACCGCACTCGAGTACTGTAAGTACTCCAAGAATGAGCCAGTTGTAGATGTTTTCTTACCCAGATGTTCATGGGAACGAGTTGGCAAGCTGCATTCACAAGAAGACACAGCTCAATTCATCCCTGTAATGGTACCGCTGACCTTCCCCACAAATAAAGCGTGTTTTCCCACGTTAAGCAGGAAGGACTGGACAACAAGAGCAGTGTGGTGCTAAGATCCCTGCTAATCGTAGGTTATTCAGGACCTTTGAGCGTGCCTGTGGGAGGGCTGTGTGTAACTGCCTGTTTTTATGTAGGAGAATTCAGCAGGCTAGGACTGCAAAGAAAGTGTGTTAAATAGACAAAGTAGTGTTAGAAATGCTCTGAACAAACACAGCAGAGACCACGACGCGCAAAGATGGATTTTCAGGAGTTTCCAAACTGTGCCACAAGCCTCTGCTTTTCTTGCAGTCTTCAGCTGCTGAGGCACTCGAGGACTGTGTGTTTGGGCAGTTTCACGGTGGCCTCGTAGAAGCTCTCGTAGAAGTAAAACACTTTTACTTGACTTCCCCAAGGTGGTTTTTTCCCAATTATTGAAAACGTATCTCGAGCAGTTCATTGGGGTCTCTCCTAAGCCGTGTCTTTCCTTTGATAAAACTGGTCATTCCATCTTTTCAGAAGTTAGAAAAATAGCCACTTGTGGGATAAGGAGAGCTCAGCGAGTGTAAGAATACAATTCATCCTGAAAGAAGTGTATTCCTCTCACTGTTGGGTTTTGTCCCCCCCCAGTCAGGTGGATGGTTTGGTTTATGAGTGAGGTCTGGAGCTGGCACAAAAGTGCAAGTATAAAAATGTCCACAACCCTGTCTAACTGCTTCTTTAGTTCCTTTTGGTAAGCTCTAAACTTATTGATGAAGGAAATTACATTTTAGAACCTCAAATCCCATCTTGAATTGTTCGTGTTGTCCCATTTTTTTTATTAATCCATTGTAGTGCTTCTGATCATAACTGGATGTAGTAAAAATCCTCCCTGCCAGAGACAAAGACAGACCTCCTTTGTGAAGTATCTCATAAGATACAAGACATGGCTATTACTTTTCCACCTTTGGCATCATTAACATGGATTGTTCCCAGGGCTGTAAAGGGTACTTAGCAGTTGTAGAAACTGTTCTGTTTCTGGATGTGGCTGTCAGAGCTGTGCACTGTGGCGTGGCACTCATGCAAGCACAAGAAGATGTCACAGAACATCTGGGATTGGAAGGGACCTCACAAGATCATCTAGTCCAATCCCCCCTACCACAGCAGGATCACCTAGACCAAGTTGCACAGGAACATGTCCAGCTGGGTTTTAAAAGTCTTCAGAGAAGGAGACTCCACAACTCCCGTGGGCGGCCCGTTCCAGTGCTCTGTCACCCTCACTGGGAAGAAGTTCCGATATTTATATGGAACCTCCTATGTCCCAACTTAGACCCACTGCCCCTTGTCCTATCACTAGATGACACTGAGCAGAGCCTGGCTCCATCCTCCTGACATTCACCCTTCACATATTTATAAACATTAAAGAGGTCACCCCTCAGTCTCCTCCAAACTAAAGAGACCCAGCTCCCTCAGCCTTTCCTCATCAGGGAAGTGTTCTACTCCCTTCATTGTCCTCATTGCTCTGTGCTTGGGGAACTCCACTAGGTACAGGCCTCCAGCTAGACTCTGTGCCATTGACCACTACTCTCTGGTTTCTATCCTGTAGCCAGTTTACAGATCACCTCACTACCCGATCATCTAGACCACACTGCCTCAGTTTGGCTGCAAGGATGTCTGTGAGAGACCGTGTCAAATGCTTTACTGAAGTCAAGATAGACCACATCCGCTGCTCTGCTGTCATCTATCCACCTGGTTTTGCCCTCATAAAAGGCTATCAGGCTGGTCAAGCAAGATTTCCTTTTGGTGAAGCCATGCTGACTGTCCCTAATGATCCTCTTGTCCTTGATGTGCCTAGAGACAGCGTCAAGGATAAATGGTTCCACCACTTTCCTAGGATGGAGGTGAGGCTGACCAGTGTGTAGTTACTTGTGTCCTCCTCCTTACTCTTTTGGAAGAGTGGAGAGACAGGCTCTGGCTGAGCATCCCTTCCCCATCTGCTTTGTGGCTCCTTAGACAAAGGAATGCCTAGAAAAGGTTAGGGTACGAACAGAAAACACAAGTAGCCTTGCTGTGGATTTCAGATTGTAGTGAAGTGCTTAGATGTACTGTGCTTCTCCGACCTGACATTGCACAGCCCTAGAGTGTTGCACCAGTGTGCAGTCAGGTGTGTAGTCCAAGTCTTCGTCGTTCCTGCAGAGCAGTTATTAGTGCCAACTCACATTCTCCTTTACAATCACAATAGCCAGGTAGGGAATTTCTGTCTGCTCTTGGTCTTCACAGCAATATGCATGGGATCATTTAGGGTGTAAAGGTGCTTTAGGATATATCCATGAAAAATATTGTACTGCTTTGTTCTGTAATTGCCAGTGTCTTTGATGAATCAGTGACATGCGACTGTCACCTCAGAACACGAGTATGTCCAGGGGTCAGTTATGAGTGATGAGCAAGAGCACCAAAGGAGAATACAGTGATCTTCACAGAGCGCCGCTAATTCCAGCTAAATAAATAATGTATTTGTGCTGCTTGATGTGTAAGGTTGAAGAGGTCAGACCTCCAGTAATCGTTGTAAATGTGCCCAGCCAGGCCAGAAGCAGTTAAATCCTTTATTGTTGGTCACTTAGTCGCTTAAAGTAAATGAAGACAAATATACCTTTAAATATCTACACGTAACATACTTTATAAGTCATGAAGTGGTCACTGCCACAGCACTTCTGAATATGGAAGATCTATCCCTGTGGCATCACGGAGTAGCTTCCTAGACAAGTAATTAACAGAAGGCCTTTTTCTCTTTTTTCTTTTTAAGTTCAGAAAAGATAAATAACGTGGGCGACTGATTTCCTGTCACTCTTGGTTAACTTTGTATGAAAATGGATAGATTCCAAATTAGAGCAGGCACCGGGCTGTCTGCAGAAAAACGCGTCTGTAAGGAAACGCGTACGTTACGTAGTCACGTAGCTCCAAGTCTCTTAACGGTTGTATTTTATATATAACAATCACAGGTTCTGAAATGTGGTACCTTTTTTACTTCATGAGTCGGAGCCAGCATTCCAGTTGGAGGCTGAGGCTGCTTCTTACGCGTTTTAGGATAAGCCTTGCCTTTCCCAAATTCCTTCACATGCCCCACTCTCTTCCCTCCCCACCAGTGTATTTCTTTGAGCGATGGAAGCTTGCTGTGAAGTGGCTTGACACCACATTCTATTCAGAGATAAAGACATGAAGAGCATTCAGGCCAGGATCAGGAGCTACAGGGTCAGGAATATTGAGATCCAGCTTTTCCTCTAGCGAGCGGCTGTGAGGGAATCTTGTGTACCTGGAAAGGAAGGAAAGAGAGATGAGCTTTAAAGCTGCTTTGTAACTGGAAATGAGATATTGAAGATGATAGGGTTTTCCTTGCACACGCTAGAGATTATTGGAGTACAAATAACAGCAACGTTATCTGTTATTAATCTGATTTTGCATTTATTTGAGGCTGGTTTTACAACTGCATTCAGATACAGAGGCTGCTAGAGCTTTATGTGACTGCTACAACCTCTAAACCTGAAACAGAAAAGGGGAAGGCAGCTGTGAGATTATTGATGACAAACCCTGTGAGATTATTGATGACAAACCCAATATTAATACAAAGTACATAGAATAGCCATGATTGGGCGGTTATGGATTAGTTTCTAAGAGGCTTCCTCTGATTTTAATTACTGTCTCCGTGACATCTGATACAAGGAAATATATTGACGGAGCACTGGAAGGGGCTGCCTAGGGGGGTTGTGGAGTCTCCTCCTCTGGAGATGTTTAAAACCCACCTGGATGTGTTTCTGTGAGACTTGATCTGGGGGATCCTGCTGTGGCAGGGAGTCTGGGCTCGATCTGTAGAGGTCCCTTCCAATCCCTAACATTCTGTGATTCTGTGTGATTCTGTGATCTGGTTGATTTCTGACTTTGTGGAAGCAGCGGTCCAGAGTGGAAGTGGATGTGTTTAAAAGTTGTGTAGATATGGAGCTTAGGGACATGGCTTAGCGGTGAGTTTGGTACAGTTAGGTTAATAGTTGGACTCGATGATCTTAAAGGTCTTCTCCAACCTAAATGATTCTGTGATTCAGCTCTGTCTAGGAAAAAGGCGTGGGATGAAGGACCAAGTGCAGTGTGAGAAGGGCAGTTTGAAAAATATCATAAGTAGATAACCAGCGTCTTCTTGCACTCAATTGTAGATGCTTAGCACTCAGGAAAAGTTGAGCGTACGTAGACAGAGGTCATAACAATGAGCTGGGGCCCTTAAGAGTGGAGGAGTCAGAGAAAAGAATTATGTGGGAGCCTAAAGAGAAAAGAATGAAGCTGTGCTTTGAGAAGCTCGCTGAAAAGGAGGAGTTAGTCATGGTCTAAATTTCTTTCCTCATGGGAGGACTAAGTGTAGTGTGAGATGGACAGTGGGAAAAATACCACAAGAAGTGGTCGTGATTTATGATAATGTCTGCATGCAAGGGCTTTCAGCAGCTCCCAAAACTTTAGGTTTTCTGCTGCAGTGTGTTTATTCCCATGAAGAAGCCTTTGGGACCACCCTTCCTTCCTGAGTAGCTCCTTGCACCCAGATTAAAATGGATTTGTGTTCCAGAGGACACTCCTGACAAAGAATCGAACTTATTCCTGAAGAACCTTGTCCTCTCCTGAAATTTAGACAGGGGCCATCACCTTGTTCACAGGTGTGGTATCACTCTCAGGAGAAAATTGTGTTGCTCATCTCTGTGCTTAAGGAGTATGGCAATATGCACAAAGCTGGGCTTGGATGTAGACATAGCTTCAGTAGGAGCTGAGAGAGGTGGAATCTCATGCTCACATAGGATGTGCCATGTGGCTGTGAACAGACTCTATACGGAGCTGACATCTCCTGAAACACAACAAGTCATTACTGTTGCTTTTTCCCCCCTGCTCAGAGGGTTTATCGCTTCTGATAATAACCATCTGCATTTTCATCAATAAACCAAAAGTGTCTTTAACTACTGCAGTCTCTTCCATTCAGCTGTTTCAAAGGTCTTAGTAAGCACCAATGACAACTCTAAAAAGAAGCTATTAAATCTAGTTATCACAGAATCATAGAACATTAGGGATTGGAAGGGACCTCAAAAGATCATCTAGTCCAATCCCCCTGCCACAGCAGGATCAC
>JAOXOE010029739.1:0-14027 GCA_028565055.1 Phoeniculus purpureus
GTGATCCTGCTGTTGCAGGCGGATTGGACTAGATGATCTTTTGGGGTCCCTTCCAATCTGTTATGATTCTATGATTCCATGATTCTATGATTTCCTCGAGCACATTGCACAGGCTAGCATCCAGATAGGATTCTCTGGAGGAGACTGTGCAACCTCTCTAGGCAGCCTGTTCCAGCACTCTGTCACTGGTGCAGAAAAGAATTTCTTCCTCATATCTAAATGAAACCTACTGTGTTTTACATTGTGCCCATGGACCCTTGTTCTGCCAGTGGGCACAGATGAAATATATTTGTCTCCATCTTCTTTACATCTGCCTTTCAGATATTTATAGGCATAGATAAGGTCTCCTCTCAGCCTTCTCGTCTCCAGATCAGTCACAGCATTCTCAACCTTTCCTTATAAAAGAGATACTTCAGTCTTCTAGTCCTACACCTGCATGGGGGCAATCCTCAATGACAGTACAGGCTGGGGTGTGATGAGATTGAAAGCAGCCCTGTGAAGAAAAACTTGGGGTTACTGGGTCTGAAAGGCTGGACATTAACCAGCAATTTGCACTCACAGACCAGAGGGCAAATCACATATTGGGATGCGTCAAATGAAGCATGGCCAGCAGTTCAAAGGAGGTGACTCTGTTGCTCTGTTCTGCTCTGATGAGACCACAACTGGAATCCTGTATCCAGCCCTGGAGGCTTCCATATTTTAAAGGGTAAAAAAAAAGTTTCTTTGATTTGAAGATAACTTTGATATTTGTCCGAGAAAAGTACAAAAACATATGTTATAAATAAATGGCTCCATACAGGTGTGTATAACAAGTTTTTACATCTCACAAGTTGCATTTTGCATGAACTCTGGTAGTCTCAAATAACTTCACCCGACAAAATTACTTCACTAGGAAATAATACATGGGGTAAGACAGGTAGGCAAATATTTTCATAATATATGTCTCTAAATAGTGTATTGACACAATAAGGGTCAGATCACCTCTGCTTTCACTGGCTGCCACTGAGACCACAGAATAACATCTGAAAGGGGAAAATCAGCGAGTCAAAGAGAGAAAGGCATCCACAAATCAAGAGGTGAAAACTGTAGACCTCATTTCAGCATATCACACATATATCAATTAGAAATCACAGATCAGAAATGAAAGGGGCCAGGGACTCAAAAGCTACTAAGCAAGGCACTAGAAGGTAATGGCATCTATGACCATATGCATGTTCTCAGAAATTTACAGTAGCATGAAACCTGGAAAGAAACAATTAAACCAGGTGAAAAATAGCCTCTTACGGTTCATAACTGATGTCTTCGAAAACAACATGACAAGAATATAGCAACTATGTAATAGGTCATTTATGGAATTCAGTAATCAAGGATCAAGGTGTAAAACATCTCCACTGCTAAGCCAATTTTTTATGAAGGAATCTCTTCACCTCTACTGGCCTCTTAGCTGAGGTGGCAGTGTTTGATTACACCTTGGGTGACCTGTAATACTGAGCTCAAGGGCCAAGGGACATTTCAGGCCAGCCAAGATCAAATCCAGAGCCTTGTCCAGAGCAGGATCAGTCAAAGGGTCAGATGAGGTTTCTTAGGGCTTCATCCTAAGGAAGAAGTGAAAATACTTTACGGCAGGAGATGGCACCATCTCCCTGGGCCTCATTACTATTCCTCAGCTGCTGTAGTATAATGTCATCAGTTGATCCTGCTGATCGATAGTAGACAGGATTAACCAATTATACTGATGAGCTGAAACAAACAAACAAAAAAAAAACCAACAATGAGGGTTCAAAAGACACTTATAAATTCACAGGCAATATAAAAGCTATCTCAATTTGAGGAAAAAAAACCCAACTGAAGTGTCTGAACAGTAGGCCCTGAAGCAAAGTTGACTTACAGATGAATCTCACAACCAAATGTCATATATTAATAGTACCTAATTATTAGTGAAATACCTATAACCATTAGTAAGTATCACATAATCACAGAACATGAGGGATTAGAAGGGACCTTGAATGATCATCTGGTCCAAAACCCTGCCAGAGCAGGATCATCCAGATCCAGTTGCACAGGAAGATATTCAGGTGGGTTTTAAATGTCTTCAGAGAAGGAGACTCCACAACCCCCCGGGCAGCCTGTTCCAGTGCTCTGTCACCCTCACTGAGAAGCTGTTCCTTTTCATATCTATGTGGAACCTCCTATGTTCCAGCTCACACCCATTGCCCCAAGTCCTATTATTAGATGACATTGAGAAGAGCCTGGCTCCATCCTCCTGACACCCACCCTTCACATAATTATAAACATTGATGAGGTCACCCCTCAGTCTCCTTTTCTCCAAACTAAAGAAACCCAGCTCCCTCAATCTTTCCTCATAAGGGAGATGTTCCACACCATCATCTTTGTGGCTCTGTGCTAGACTCTGTACAGCAGTTCTGTGTACTCCTTGAACTGAGGAGCCCACAACTGGACACAATATTCCAGATGCGGTCCCACCAGGGCAGAGTAGAGGGGGGCAAGCATGTAGTAAGGATAAAAGTTTATGGAAATGTATCTACTTTTTCTTGCTTAAAGGCCTATCTTCAAGGCTGTAAAACCATTTGTCTGCTGTCATTTGGAGGTATAAGGTCAAAGCCAGGTACTCCCTTCAGCCCTGGACAGGGGAAAATCCAACAGGAGGAAGACAACCAGATGTTTCTGCACCTAAAGATACACAAGCATTTTATTCAACTATGTGAAAGCTAGACCCTCTTAGAGCAACTTGGAAGTCTTCATTTAAGGACTCATTGCATAAGATCTACCAGTTGCCAGCATAGGGTCTCCAAATCCTTGTTGTAGCCAGAGCTCCCCAGTAACTATGGATCTGCATTATCGTAATGTATTAGGGCAATTGGTGGTGTAACTTTCTTAATTACTATCACTAACCCTATAGTAATGAATACATGCATTGCTATGCTTATTTTTGCTGCTAGTTATAACTAAAGGGTAATAAACCATCTCTTTGAATGAATGCCTTGTCTTGTTTTTGTGGGTTTTTTTTAATTACCTTGAAATAGAGAGTAGAGTAAGCCTATTCTTTGTATTGGCATCTGTGTCTTCTCTTAGACCTGTTGATTGGCACAACACCAACACAAGACATACAGAGATTAATCACATGTTCACAGATCACAGAATCATTGGAGGTGCAAAAGACCTCAAGAGATCATCAACTCCAACCCTCCCCACCAAAGCAGCACTGCCTAAAGCACATTGTACAGGACTGTATCCAGGCAGGATTTAAATATCTCCAGAGAAGGAGAATCTGCTCCCTAAATTGTAATCAGAATCTCCATCATATTAAATCCAAAGACAGATAATTTCTTTTATAGACCTTTATATGACTCACCTTTTTAAATCCAGCAATGGAATTCTATTTGAAAATAAAATCTACCTTTTTAACAAATGCCATTCCAAATCATAAATACAACAATGTCCCTCTGAATATATTTGTGCAAGAGTTTGAAGGTAACCTTTAGATTTCGTCTGAGTTAGGAATAAACAAACACTTTGAAAGTTCTGAATCTCTGAATTCCCTAAGGCTAAATACATTTAAAGTACGGGTGAACTAGCCTGGCTTTGAAGAAAAAGCCATAGCATTTTTTTTTCAAGAGGTGTTTTAATGTTTTTTTCTATTGCATACTTTTCATAAGACTACAGAGTTCATACTATCAGAGATATAATTTTGGAGGCTGCTGTGGTGACTTTAAAAAAACATAACATCCACCACTGTCAAGGTAGGACTACTAGAAGTTATGAATATATTCACATCATCTGTAGATGATCCAAATGCCTTCTGATACATTGATCTTAGTGCATGAATGCTTGGAACTGTGCATGGTAAAAATCATGTGAAGAAACCTGGGCTAATCTTTTCAGAGTTGTGTATGAGGGCTTTTCACTAGTCAAGGATTTTTGTTGTTTGTTCACCTGTTGGTTCAGGCCTCTACTTTTTAACTTTTTACTGTAGTTATGTTTATGCGTTATAATGCCAAAGTGAAGACATCCACATGAGTGAAGAGGTTGCTTTGTTGCAGCCCCAAAAATGTTCATGCAGTCTTGCTTTTATAAGTGGACGAGAAAAAAAAATGTAAGATGCAACTGATGGAAAGACAGAATTAACTCACTGTCTCAGTCTTGAGATTTGTTAAATTTAAATATTAGGAAAAAGTGTGAGCTACTTTATGTTTAATAAACTCCTGTTAGGACCTGCTTAGAACCTAGTGCAGCATTATATTGTGCAAAACCACACACACAAAAGTGTCAACTAATGTGAATTTACATAGGTTGGTGGTATGTGTCAATCTGTCCCATTTCCTTAAACTGTGCTGCACTGCAATAATTCACATTTAATTCCAAATTAAATTGTTTTGCATTTTTGTGATTACAGTTAATACCACATGCAAAGCTGAAAGTAATTTTCTTTGCAGATGCTCCAGCCATAGGGCAGCTTTATAAGTGTCAGGTTCTCAGTCCTGACATCTCTGGATGACAAGAGTAGCTGTAGGTGAGAGTGCCTCAAAACTAGAACTCTGGGCTTGCTTAAGAAATGTTGTGTGAAGGCATAGCAAAGAAACAATAAGATATAAGATATAGTGATATGTATTCATGTTTGTGTGCAATTGAAAGACAAAACAGAGCAGAAAAGAAAACAAATATGTTTTTTTTCTCTCTGTAAAGACATTAGTAGTCACGGTAATCGAACAGATGCACAAATGGTGCAAATAATGGTGAATTAGAGCCTCTTTTGTCTTCCAAATGTTGTTTTTTTAGTTTTTAAAAGTAAGATAAATTTGTCTGATGCCAAGCTGTCCCTGGCTAAGACCACAGATAAGACCTGTCAATATGGATACAGAAAGAAAATTTTCACTATAATAGTATTTTAGACAAGAAGAGATGGTGTAGAAAAGCAATATATGACGGAAATTCAAGAGATAATAATATATGATGGAAATTCAAGTTGGCTAAAAGAAATGGAAAAATTTAATTCAGGTTTTTATGGTTGTCTAACACAAGACAAGGCACGACTGAGCAAAGAGCTGTGGCTGTTTTTGCTGTGGTCTAGATCAGTTTTGTGAGAAATGATTATACAGTGTTACTTCCTGTAATCAATATAGATTTTTCTGACCTTGTAGGGATCTTTTCTGTTCTCATGGGGTTGAGTTTCTAGTTTTACTGTTCCCACCACTATCAGTGTTTTGGTTCACAGAGTGCAGATAGCAAATCTCCCGTGTTGAGAAAAATACAACATGCATACACTGTGTATTTATTTTATATTGTGAGGAATCACACGACTATTGAAGATTTTGGTCTCTGAGTTCACTACTTGTTTTATAATCAAGGCTTTATAGGTCTACTTTTAATACTTTTGAATTTAGGTATGGTGCTTAATTTTGGTAATTATTATGCTGTGTGACATCTCCAAGGGGAGCCTTTGCATAAGGTTGCAGACATGACGGCTGAGATTTTAAATTCCGCTTCTCCCCTCATTTGGTGGAAACATCTCTAATTCAGCATGTGAGAGCTAAATTTTGAAAACAGCCAGTTCAACACTATTTATGGGGCTGTGACAAGTTGAACTGGTTGGTTTCATGACAGTGTCCTCTTTCCATGTGGTTGTGTGTGTCTATAAACACATGCGTGGTCCATCAGATGGCACCTCTCCATAGAAGTATTGTTTATTGCTGCTCCACAGTATGAGGATGGGCTGGCATGCAGCCTGAGTAGCAGCACTAAAGAACTATGTGTGCCAAATCCAACGCCAGAGTTACCAGAGTGTATCTTATGGTAGAGTGCCATCAAGGGAGCTCTATGTACTGCAAATCATACCTTCTGTTCCAGTAGCTCAAAAACAAATAAGTAAACAAATAAATCCTTTAGATTGCCGCTATGGTGACTGAAAATGTTACCATCTTTGATGAGGAAAAAGCCTTGTAACTGCTTAAATAGGAGGTCTTTGTTATGCCCTAAAACGTCTGACTGAAGTTGAAAAAGGCACTCTAGTCAAGTTAGAGGAAACAAAAAATCCATCCTCAAAAGCTCATGCATATTTAGGACGAATATAGGGACTTAAACTAATCTCTTTAGCTAGCATATCTTTGAGGTAAATATTGTATGATTGGGAGGTTACCAATATCCAAGGAAGGTCCTTATTGCACAGATTATTTCATTCTAACTTGATTCTGTACTGCTGGTCATAACCCTCTGAACTACTCTGTTGAGCCAGTTTTCATTTTGCCACACAGAACCATCATCTATGTCACATTTCTTTAATTCTTATTGTAGTATGTTTATGTGTAATAAATGAAATGTTTTATTGTTCTTTTTTTCCCAATCGAGTTAGTTTTATTTTTGTCTACAACTCATATGTGGTTTTCCAAATTCTCCCTGTATTATTTTTGTTTCAGCACATTGGCAACTTAATTAATTGGTTAATTTTGTCATCAGGGTTGTCCTGGTTTTGCTTATTTTATGCTGAACCTCTGGGGGTTGAAAGTGCAAACCAGGGATATTACTGTTAAGATAAAGAATTTATTAGCAGAAAAAGAAAGAGTGAGTTTTAAAATATAGGGGGAAAAATGCTATGGGAGCATTTCACCCGCTCTGGCTCTATTGAAAGAGAGAGAGAGAGAAGGAAAACATATAGAGATGGAACATGAATAGTATATCACCTAAGATGCATAACCAGACAGCTGAGAGAGAGACTCTGCTATTTTGCCATCTGGAGAACACTCCAAGATGGAGACCAGAAGCCCCAGAGCAACACCCTTTCTGAGTTCCATAAATTAATTTGGTTAATATGATTATGCAAGGGATAGCCAACTGTCATGTGTCCATGAAAACAGCATCAGTTTTACCAGCAGAAGTTAGAGTCTCATTTGGTTAAAGGGCACAACAAGACAAGATGTGAAAAGAATAAGCAGACAAAACAATAACTCAGAATCCACATGTTAATACTGAAGCGACTTCTTTTATGTAACTATCTGATGGGACTGTAAAGCTGGAGAATTTTTGACTCCAAATTACCTTGAGCAAAACACTCCCACACTAAGGATCAGTATAGAATGCAGAGGCGTGTGTCTGTTTGACACTTGTATGTTTCTACAAAAATGCGACATAAAGCTTGCATGAAGAAGTTCAGAAGAAAAAGAAGTACATTACTCCTTCACCTGACACAGTTCCTTAAGCTGCAAGAATATTGATCGGAGAAGTATTTTAAATGCTGTGAAATTCTTGAACAATGTGACTGCACAAGCCTGCATCCATAGATGGGTGTTGAAATCTTCAGGTTAGAAAACTGTAATTGTGAACAGAACTATATCTGGTTTTGGTGGCACTGAAAGTGTTGTCCTAAAAGCTAGCCATGACAAGTTTTGTAGTAATTATCTGTAGATTATTCAGCTTCTTAAAATGGTTCATTCTTGATAAAAGAATGAATTGTTTCAGAGGAATTATGTGGCTATGTAAATGAAGTTTATGTTCTAGTAAGTCCTTTGTTAATAACTCAGATCAGTTAACTTTGGAGGCATTCCCAAAACTGGAACACTTACGGCAGTAACACTCCATTTCAGTAACACTTCATTTTTGCTGAATTTTAAAAAATTATTTGTTTCTTACATTAACAATTTAAATAATATGTACTTGTTACTGACCAAAACGAAGTATGAAATGGCGAAGTTCATCTTCCCTGTTTCACAGGTAGCCTTTGAGAATGTCGAAGGCTCCAATTACTGTTGAATTTCTTTTGTGGTATTACCCTAGTTGGATACAGCACAATTCATTTCCCACCTTAATTTTTTTTCTGTAACAGCTGTTCAAATATCCCTAAACACAACATAATTTCAGTTTTTCTGAATATGCTTCTTAAAAAAACACATTTGTTTGAGAGTTCTGGGAAGGAGCTATCTTCTGCAGTATTATTCAGATCACATCCATTCATTAACTTACTAATGAGATGATTGCTGTATTGAATTTCAGGTAACAATCCATTGTGCCTGATGTTCTTTTGGTGAACATTTTGCTTCTGGCCAAAAGCAATAGGAGCCATTACTCTACCGTATTTGCCACCACCATTGTCCTATGTTCTGGTTTCATAGTTACTTCCTGGTTTTGAATTTTAAGTCTTGGGTATTTTATTTGTGTAATGCTTTTGCCTTGCTTAATTTGACTCATGATAGGCACAGCAAATTCCAGGTCAACACTCAAACATTTTCAGCAATGTGGTATGCACCATGTCAGCTGCATCAGAAAAGGCACAGGACTTGGGCCAACACACAACAGTAACATCTGTGCCGCATCTTAGTAGCAATACATCCTCCAACTTTAACTGCTACTTACACCTGCTTACTAGTAAACATTATTTCCTCAAGGTTTCTTCTTCTACTTGTGTATTTTATCTGTGCATGCATGTCCTTAAATCTGCCTAGAGATGTTTTCCTCCAGAATGTTGAGAGAAGATAATTAGCTGAGAAATACTGGCAATGAAAGGAAAAGCATAGTACACAGTGACAAGAAAATATTGAATTTTTATAGTCATTGACTCTGATTGCTAAACAATTAAATCTTTATGAGATACTGTGCTGAGTAACATAAAGCCATAACAATAAAAACACATTATCAATTATACATGGGAATGGATAATAAGCTCTTCAATCCAGATGTAATCCTAAAGTGTCAGATATCACACATTGGACCGTACCAGATGAACTATACCAGTGTTTACATTTAAGAAAATTTGCATTTGTTTCGGCAGGCATTGTTTGGTTTTATAAGTGCTTAAAAGATCAATATGGTACAGCTAAAAATATCTCCATGTATTCTTCAAAGTTTTCTGGTGGAAATGGATTTTAGAGACAAGTAACATGTTTTTTCTTCTCTGTGGATGATAATAATGTTTTAAAAAAAAAAAATTTCAACAACAATAAAAAAGATGCAGTTTCATACCTGCTCTATATATAAAATGTTAGCTACATTTTGCCAAGAAAACTCAGAATGATTAGGTGTATGAAAAGTTTGTTTCTGGTATTTTGTTGAAATTAATAGTCAAGACCAGTCAAAGGGATTAATACAAAATAAACTTTAAATCTGTAACAGAAATTAATTTATTTAGAAAAAAATATTTGTATCTTTAAAAACCTATAGCAGCACTACAAGGAAGTGTCACATAACAGGAAAACCTGACTTCTAAGCAAATCATGATGAACAGAGAATTTTACCTTATAGTCCATACTTCTCTATAGTTTGTGCCACAGCTTCAAACTGATTTCTAAAAAAAAAATCTTTAAATAATACACATTTTAAGTATTAAACAAATCCAGACACCTATTAAATACTATAAAAAATGACTGCTTATTTGTGGATTATTTCTTAGAGATCCTTATCATTATAATCTAAAATTCAAAAACGTAAGAAAAATGATTAAGTTTGGTGGTTTTTTGTGAACTTTTCTTTAGTTTCTGCAGTTGTTTCCTGTCTTTCAGTGTTCCACAGCAAAGAGATTACAATCTTTATATGACTGGTGAGTCTCAGACTGTAGAACTCACTCCTTCATAAATTAATGCCTAGTATTTAACAGTCAAATGAGAGCAAGAAACAAAATTAGTTAAATACTTTGAACCTATTGCTTGGAAAAAACAATTCTTGCTTACAAACTTTGATCATTATCGTTCCGTGTCTTCTAAGAACAATGTTGTATTGAAGCAACTGGAACATTTGTTTTGATTAGGGGTACAAAATTGGACTGCTTCAGTTCAAATCTTGATGTTTCCACAGAATCACAGAACATCAAGGATTGAAAGGGGCCTCGAAAGACCATTTAGTCATTTCTGCCACTGAGGAAACTTGAGGATGCTCAAGTATTGAGGAGAATTCCCTCGGGCTTAGCTGAAGAAAGCAGAAGGGCTTGAGAATCATTAAACCTTGGGCATAAAAGACAGAGTCTGGTTTCTTTGTTTGAAAGCATGTCTCCTGCATCAAGGGATGCAGTTCAGGTGCTGAGGAATCAGGCCTGCCCAATAAGCATTGAGCTGGAGAAGCTATGCTGAAGAATTGAAGAATTCACCAGTCTGCAAAACAGCTTAGGTGCCGCTGTACCGCAGACAGGGGTGATACATAAATAATAGAGATAGTGATAGTACTCGTCTCAACTTCACTGACATGCTCATTTCCCCCAGATCTCTGATGTGAAACAAGACTCAAGGACCAATACGATAGCTATCTCCCATTGTATTTTTCTCAGAATATGTGATGGAATTTGTGACACAGTGTGTAGTTTGTGTGCACTAACTTGCTTAACCTTTTAGTCTTTTCTGTATAGGGTTATAGAGTTAATAAACCCTCTTCCAGTTTCCCTTAGCTATCCAATGTCTCGGAAATTTATCCTTCATCAAGACCTAACTGCTTTTTTTTCTTTTCCTTTCTCTTTAATTGTTGTCTTGAACCCACCACAATGAGTAGTCATTTATATTTATTGACCATCACTAATCATGAGGGTAGGCATCAGTATTTTAAGTGAGACTTTCAAACAGTCTTTTTTTTTATATTTGGGAAAATAAACCTGATTCAAATTGTTTGCTACATTTTTTGTATGACTCAGCTATTTTGCCTAGAACCAGAAGTAAATACAGATGTATACTGCTTTAATGAAATTTGCAAGCTGGATCTGTGATAATATTAAATTTCATCATTTTATGGCAATTCTTGTATTAAATTTGCTAAAATAGATTTTAATCTGATTATTTGCTTGCACAAGTCTAGTGAAGTTGGAATTCAGAATTAGCCATATGTTAATTTACATGTACAGAAATTAAAATTTCATTTCAGAAATAAAATTAATTATCTGTGTGGGAGCTGCAGCCATCCTGACAATAACTTGACACAGACCAAGGTCGACCCAAGCAACTTACAAATATCCTCAGGGGTATTACTTGACACCTCACTGTAGCCATCCCTCAGTCTGCCCTTGCCTGTGTTTAGTGCCAGCTAATTAGGAAGACAATACTTCACACTCAATTTGGGGTGCAAATAGAACCCTTCCAAAACTGGAGTCAATCTTCCTCAGAGCATGAGTTTGGATTAGGACACTGCCCAAGGATACATTCTAGATTTCAGTGAACCCTCACCCTGGCATTGGTAAGTGAATTACTTCTTATGGATAAACTTGTGTAAATCATCTCCCCTTTTGTGTGAGTACCATTTTGGTTTGGGCAACCTTATATGAACTTTATATGAATAGGTGCACACACATTTTGGTTCATCATTCTTCAAGAGCATTCCTTAGCCTTTATAAATTTGTTGTGCAGTAATATATTCCCAGCAGATATCTGAAGTGGTGTTCTGAAGGAGTGCCAGGGTATAAATCCATATTCTCATGTAGCTATTGCTGTCTGCTTTGCGGGTGCCTCAATGAGAATCTGGATAGAGGAAGACAGAAGGAAGAGCATTACTTTGTTTCCTAACCATGATACAGTAGTATGAAGTTTCTCACTGAAAACCATAGGGCCTTTCTCTAAAGTACTCTGTTGTGTTTTGCAGTCCTCTGCTTAATGCTTGCATATTATTTTCAGGTATAATGGTGGTAAACTTCTAGATATTTCATAGGTTGAGTAGATTTCTGATTTTATTTCAGTAGCACAGACTTTCAGAGTATCAGCATGCTCACTGAGTGCCTTAATTATACATTTTAAGTGCTTTATATCTTGTATATTCAGAGAAAGAGCAAAACAGAGAGAAACAATAGGGTCATATGTGCATATTACAGCAGTGTTCATGGGACGAATTTCTTCCAGAGAAGATAAAGCATGTCAAACAAAATGTCATTGTTAAGGAAATCTGTTTTATGAAGAAATATACATCTAAGAAATATCACATGCCACTTGTTAAAAGTAAGATCTCACCACTGCACTAAAAAACATTCACAAGTATTTCAGTAAAAGAAAAGCTGAAGATCCAATTTCTGGGGAAGCTCAAGATCTTTTAGTTTATGGAGGTTTTTGTAAGATTTTTGTGGGATTTTATTGGTTTTTTTTGTTGTTTTATTTTTTTTCTTTTTCTTTTGGGTAAACTTCTTGCATTTTTCTTTAAGGAAGTTGAACTTCCTCTCCTGTACTAAACATCCTGGCACTTATTTGATTCCAAAGACAGAGTTTCTCTGGTTTTTCTTTCTGGCTATTTGAGAAACTTTAGGTATTTTACATCTGTAAAAAATTATTTGAAAAGGGAGAAAAAAACCCCACACTCACACTCTGCACGTGCCTGAATCAGCAATGACAAAAGCAAGAATATTAACATCTACTTCGGTTTTGCTCCTTATTTCTTATTGATATTACTAGTCTTTTTTTTTTAACATGACTTCCTTCAGGAAGGAGAAAAGGAAAAAACCAAACTAAAATCCAGGAAATAAGGTAAGCACTAAAATAGAGACCAAGCCATCTCATTTCACTGACTGAAATCACAGCCTATTACAACTTCAGAGAAAAGCATGTTTCTGTAAAGCAGCACTGTCCTGACTTGTCTTCCCCAGGGCTGGACTTTTATGTGGGTGAGGAAACTGTCAAACAGGAAGTGTAACATTATTAGAACCCATAAACAATGGAATGGCAATCGGATTTTTTTGTTCAAACTACTTGTTGAAGTCGTATTGTTGAACTAATACTTAACCTACATTTAATAACAGTGAGTGACTGGGAAAAACACTAAGCATGAGAATAGCATGTCAATGATCTTAAATGAATAGTTTTTCATTTCTGGAATGATTCTTCACAGACTTTCATTTTATAGCTTCCAAATAGATTCTTATCTACCAATGGCCATATTCTTATTTACATCTATATTGGAAATGTTTATCCGTTCTATCAGGACTAAACAGATTAAAAATAGTTCAAATTACCAGCAATTTTAACAGTAGATCTTCGGTTAACATTCCTACTTCAGAGTACATCTTTGCCCTTAAAAACATGTTCCTTTGTTCCAACATAATGATGAGAATAATTCAAAAGATGCTTTTGAAAATTCATTACTGGCATTTACTGTATTATACTAGGAAAAACAATCTTCCATTTGTGATGGATAGAATTCTGATATATTTCTTTGAGTTTTGAACAATTAAGTAAAAAAAAGACAAATATTAAAGCACAGTGACATAAATGAGTATAGAGCTGAATACATATATGAGAAAGTTCCTTCCTTCAAGTTCTGTAAGGCTTCCATTGTCGTAGTAACAAAAATGTCATTTTTGAGGTATTCTGTCAGCATGTTTTTTGGCATATTTAATGAAGAATCGTTAACCTGAGGCTAAGGCCTTCAGTCGGTTTACAACACCTGATCTTAACTGTTTATCAGTTAGCAAGTCTTTCTTTTTTCAGTTTATACATTCATTGCTTTTCATTAAATTTCATTCAATAGTTACAATTCACTACATTTATACATTCATTACATACATTTATACATTATTAACCAGGAAGCAGCAGTGATGTCCTGGAAAAAAATTTACTCAGGATTTTGATAGGTAGAGTGGGTAAGTTTGATTTATGCTAATGGAATCCACCTATATTTTCAATGTATTATGCATATTATAATGTAATCATTGAATGCAATTACCATTTTTCTGCAATTTTTTTTTTCCTAGTCTTATAATTTCATGTAGTTTTGTTAAGAAAAATAGACAAGGATTCTCAGATGGCAGGAAATGGCGTGATTATTTTGCATTGTGTTTCTGTGGCCGCAAGTAATATGAATTTACAAATTAATCTTCAAAAAATGTTAAAATGAAGGTTTAGGAATGCACCATATGCATCAACTGGGAGACCTTTCCCATTGCCATAACCTTCATCTTGATTGGAACTCTGCTCTCCTAAGTTATAAAACCAATTATGTATCCCGTTCTCAGAATGGGATGCCAAGAACCTAAACTTGGAATACTTTGTCTGTATGGAAATATGTTAGTAGTCCATATACTGATGCCATTTTCCAAATATGATTTTGAATTGGTTTTGTGTATCAAGGTT
>JAOXOE010029740.1:0-14025 GCA_028565055.1 Phoeniculus purpureus
CACCAAGGGCCACAGCCAGGCTGTCCTTCAACACCTCCAGGGACGGGGACTCCACCACTGCCCTGGGCAGTCCATTCCAGGCTCTGATCACCCTTGCCATGAAGAAGGGCTTCCTGACATCCAACCTAACCCTCCCCTGGCAGCTTCATGCCCTGCTCTCTCATCCTGGTGCTGGTTGCCTGGGAGAAGAGACCAACCTCCACCTGACAGCGACCTCCCTTCAGGGAGCTGTAGAGAGGGAGAAGGTCCCCCCCGAGTCTCCTCTTCTCAGGCTCAACACCCCCAGCTCCCTCAGCCTCTCCCCATCAGACTCTCCTTCCAGTCCCTTCCCCAGCCTCGTTGCTCCTCTGGACCAGCTCCAGCCCCTCCATCTCTTTCTAGAAGTGAGGTGCCCAGCTCTGCCCCCAGCACTCGAGGGGAGCCCTCCCCAGTGCCCAGCACAGGGGGAGAACTCACAGAGCCCCACTGCTGCCGTTACAAGCCAGGGTGCCAGGTATTGCTGGAATCCCAAAACGTTTTGGAAGCAGTTGTTTCAAATCCTCCGGAAACACCTGAAATCCAACATCCCCGGGTGAACCATTGCTACCAGCCGTGTGAGATGAGAGCTCTGCATGGCAGGACTTCCTTGATTCCTAGCAGCGCTGCAAAATGGTGGTGCCCATCCTCGCGGAAAACACCGAGGGAGCGGTTTGTTTGCAAGAGGAAAAAGAGTTTTCATCCTGCCCTAGATGAGCAGCGTGGAGCTCGCCAAGGCAAACAGAAAGGTCCAGCTCCCCAGCCAGGGGCAAGGATGTGGAAAATAACACAAACCTCAGCTCTCTAAATAGAGCTTAGGGCACCGTTCAAGCTGGCGAGCAGCAAGAAATAAGCAGTTCAGACTGCGAGCCTGGCCCCCCCCGCCGACACACCCCCTTTTGTCAGTGCAGCACAACGAGGACTTACAGAAACGCACCACAAGGCAGTTCACAGGCAAAAATTAAAGAAGCCAACAGAAAGCCCTGAAATAAAACCTTTATCTCCTCAGGAGAGAAAGTGGGAACGCAGCCAGCTCTCCTGTGTGTTGCTCTCCCACCAGCCATCCTGAGCTGAACAGTGTGAGCGAGAAGGCAAGCACACCCTCCAGTTTGGTGTTCTGGTTGGTTTCACAGAGAAAGGCTGGGGGGAGGGTGGTTCTAGTCGTAATTTTGTGATGTGAAAGCACTTCCACCCAGGAACTGGCTGAGTTCTTCCATAGTTACTGTAAGGCTCAGAGAGATCACAAAATCCCAGAATGACTGAGGCTGCAAAAGCCCTCGGAGCTCATCCAGCCGAGCCCAGGACCTGACATCACCACAGCGGCCACACCAGGGCACTCAGGGCCACAGCCAGGCTGTCCTTCAACACAGCCAGGGATGGGGACTCCACCACTGCCCTGGGCAGTCCATCCCAGGCTCTGATCACCCTTGCCATGAGGAAGGGCTTCCTGACATCCAACCTAACCCTCCCCTAGTGCAGCTTCATGCCCTGCTCTCTCATCCTGGTGCTGGCTGCCTGGGAGAAGAGACCAACCTCCACCTGACTACCACCTCCCTTCAGGGAGCTGTAGAGAGGGAGGAGGTCAGCCCTGAGTCTCCTCTCTTTTGCATGTCTGATGTGCAGCGCTGGCTTCAAGAGTCCACAGAACCCTGCCAGCAGCTTCATAAACCGGTTTGCACTCACATCCACACGATCACAGACTGGTTTGGGTTGGAAGGGACCTCAGGGATCATCTAGTTCAACCTACGGCCATGGACAGGGTCACCTCCCACTAGACCAGGTTGCTCCAAGACCCATCCACCGTGGTCTTGAACACTTCCAAGGAGAGGGCATAGCAGCACCTTAACAAATGACAGAAATAAAGGAGAACATGCAACAAAAGAGGAAAATGAAATGCAAAAGCTAACAACGGCACGTGAATGGAAGGCAGAGGGGCCACGTGGTGTTGTGCAAAAGAAGCCGTGAAAACATCAACACCGGTAACACTCCTGGGGAAGAGCAGTGACCCCCATTTGCAAAGGAAAACACCTGCACTACGCAGACTGTGACTATGAAACCTTCTACGCTGCTTTCCAACAGCGAAACCTTGAAAAGCACAGCCAGCCATGGATGGCAGTGCCAAACACAACTGGCCCAACAGCAGTCTGACCTCCAGCCCGAGCTGTGGAGCTGGGTTTTGTTTCACTGTCTCTTCTGTCCTGCAGAGTACCTGGCTGAGGCAAAACCTGACTGCAGCCACACACAAGGACAAGTAGATAAAAAACCAGCTGTCACATCCCACCCAGCCTGCACACGTTCAGCCAGATGATCTGAGTGCATCTGCTTCTGCTTTTATATTCCACCGCCTCTGGAGGGGCTCTGAAATTCCAGATACAAATTGCATCAATTCAGAATAAAAGAAGAATTCCCACACTTGTTTTCTTGCAATGACCTCACTTGGAGTCCTGTGTTCAGCTCTGGAGCCCTCAGGACAGGAAGGACAGGAGCCTGGTGGAGTGGGTCCAGAGGAAGCCACGAAAATGATCAGTGGGCTGGAGCCCATCTGCTATGAGGGACCAGTGGTTTTTCAGCCTGGAGAACAGAAGACTCCAGGGGGGATCTGAGAGCTACCTTCCAGTCCCTGAAGGGGGCTGCAAGAAAGCTGCAGAGGGGCTGTTTACAAAGGCCTGGAGTGACGGGATGAGGGGCAGTGGTTTCACATGAGAGAAGGGGCAGACTGAAATGGGGCATTAGGAAGAAGTTCTTTAGCAGAAGGGTGTTTGAACCCTGGACCAGGTTGCTCAGGAAGGGAGTTGAGGCCCCATCCCTGGAGATTTTCAAGGGGAGGCTGGACAAGGCTCTGGACAACCTGCTCTAGTTGAGACTGTCCCTGTTCCCTGCAGGGATGACCTGGATGACCTTTGGAGGTCCCTTCCAACCCGAGGTCAGTTTATGATTCTATGATTATTTTCTTACAGAGCAGGAAGAATAAGGGAAATAGCCCCTGTGTGTTAACTGTTCCCAAGTTCCCACTGAGTGATTTTGCACAGTTCCAGAAATCCTACAAGCTCTGAGCTTTGCATTTCAGTCATACCTGAAATTCACCTTCTACCACGGAGGTTCCCAAATTGGGGCTCACCTACCGAGGCAGGCAGCAGCTTGGCATCTGAGGATTAACATTTATAATTCCAAGAGATAACTGCTGTTTATCTTCTAAATAAACTTGCAAAACCAGAACTGTGTCCTTCAGGGATTATCAGAGGTTTTGTGCCTGCACCTCCCACGGCTGCCTCATCAGGACAGACAAAACAAGCCAACAGCTCTCACAGAGACTGTTTTCTGCACAGAGCTGAGCTAAACGTACATCCACGGGTACCAACACCAACTGCTGAGCGAACCTGCGCTAGTTTTACTCTGCAAACCACAGAAATTCACCGTGTTACAAATGCTCCACCTGCGGTGAGGAGTAAGCACAGACATTCCGTACATCAAGGAGCAGACCTTAAAGCTGTCTACAGCTACCTGAAAGGTGTTGGTCCTTTCTCACAAGGAATAAGGAACAAGGGACAGGATAAGAGGAAATGGCCTCAAGTTGCACCAGGGGAAATTTAGGTTGGCCATGAGGAGAAACTTCTTCCCAGCAAGGGTCCTCAGGCCTTGGCACAGGCTGCCCAGGGAGGGGGTTGAATCGCCATGCCTGCCCGTGCTTGACAGTCATGGAGATCTGGAGCTCAGGGATAGGGTTTAGTGGTGGCCTTGGGACAGCTGGGTTCATGGTTAGACTTGATGATCTTGAAGGTCTTTTCCAACCCATACAATGTTATGATATTACGATTGAAGCTCAAACAGCCTTTCTGAGTACTGCGTGAGAACATGGGCTTCCCAGATCTGTTCAGGCTTATCATAGCTCAGTCTCTGACTTGGACACGCACACTGACTCAGGACAGCTAAGAACATGAAAAAGAATACAGTCAGGCATATGTTCACATTTCAGACCACTTAATTGTTTTAGAGCTTTTGAGAGACATTAGGTTAAATGCTTTTTGTTCTATGCTTGACCGGAGAGACAATGCAGCAGGACTTCCCGCAGCCTCAATCATGTTATAAGCGATGCGTGTCCAAATGTGCTGGGAAGGAACCAGACACAGCCGGCTGCACGGACTTGCCCTGTGGTTTGTGACTTGCTCCAGATTCTTCTTGCTGCACTGGCTGTCACAGAGTCATAACATGGTTTGGGTTGGAAAGGACCTCTGAGATCATCTAGTTCCAACCCCTTGCCATGGACAGGGCCACCTCTCACCAGACCAGGCTGCCCAGAGCATCTGTGAGGATTCGCAACAGGAAGTAAACTGCAACAAGGAATTCATTAAATGCCTGCGAGTTCCAACAAGCAACTTTTTCAGACTTCATGGTATGAGATGGAGGAATAATTACAAAGTTCAGCACCCACCTTTCATCTTGGTCCTGGATGCACAGTAAGCACTACCCTTCATCTTACTGAAACTGAAAACACTTCAAGCGTTTTGCATATTCAACAACAACTTCCCCATCCCCCCTTCCTACAGGGAAAAAAAAAGGCCATAAATGAACAGCCAACATAAGCGTGAGAGCTGAGCTTCGGTGAGTTCAGAGTTTAGATCCAGGTGCATGTCAGAGCCTGTGTGGTGCCCTCTGCAGCGAACCATTTTCTTTACTCTCTAAGAACCCAACATACTGCACGTAGACAGGGACCCACTCCAGCTCCCTGAAGCAAGAAATCATCCTACAACAAACACAGTGGTTCCCCCACAACTGTCCATACATCCTCACCTCACCGCTCGTACAGTCACAGGATCATTAGGTTGGAAATGACCTTTAAGATCATTGAGTCCAACCATTAACCCAATAGCACCAAGCCCACCACCCAACCGATGTCCTTAAGCTACAGATCTATGTGGCAAAATTCAAGTCTATCAACTCTGCTTTTTCTCAGTGTTGGTGTCCCTGACTGATGCTTCTTTCCCCTTTACAACCTTTCCAACATGCCGTATTTGCATCCCGTATCTGCTGCTGACAAGGTCACAGTGACAAGGCATTCTCATTACAATCTGCATCTGGTGTGCAATTCTCTCCAGTCCATGATTCATGCTGCTCATGAGTGGCCTCACAAACGTTATCCCTCTCCGAGTCATCCTCCCAGTCTTGCCAGCTGCAGTATGTGTAAGAATCCTGCCACCACCTTTCAGAATGACTCTTCTCTCTTAGAAGAAGTCTTGAGTTTGATCTTTTGTCTCACTTACTGTTCATTCAGGTTCGTCATCCTTTTTATCATGTAGGAGCACTGGAAGGCTCCTAGCCAGACCATTTCCTATACATCTACTGGAACTTGCGTGCGAAGGTTCCAGTGCTTGGGCAGATATATCAAAGAACAAGAGAAAAGCAGGTAAGCAGTGTGGCAGGGGTGTGTTTAGAGGGCAAACTTTTAGCTAGAAATCCTTTTTGCCACCCAAAGCACGTTCCAAACAGATACTCACATAGTAGCACTGGACGGTAATGAGCCCCCTCTGCTCTTATAGCAGTCTTCCGAGGTGCTCATCAGAATGTCGTATGAAAACATTCGTAAGAAGGATTTTTTTTAACATGACTAACAGTTAATGAAACACTATGCTACAAGGGAACAAAGCAAATGCCTACTTGGGTTTTTTGGTGCCACAGTGCCTCCAACACATTTCCTGCCATTGTTTCTGGTTTGACGAGGAAAAAAAGCACAAAGCAGAGAAGCAAACAAATAGAAAACCAACTTCTCTTCCCCTCCAGAAATGCTTTGGAGCTGAAAAAGGCCATTATTCATGGCACTGCACTTGAGTTGTTGGAACGACTGCACCTAAGAGGACAGTTTCTACCACTGATTTTTTTTCCTTGGGCTCTTCAAAACTGAAAACAAAGTGAGACAACAGCCAACCAGCCCCCCCAGCAGGTTTGATAATGGCCTTTAGCCTAGTTGTGTGGGATTTTAAACTTCATTTTACAAGCACCACAAGGCAAGCATCCAAACAGAAGAAAGCCACAATGTAAATACTGCAACAGCAACGAGCAGAGCTGATTTAAAGCCTCTGATTGAGAAGAGAATAAGAACATTAGAGAATGTAAGACGACACATTAAAATTCTTCTATCGCCTTCCTTCTTTGATGTGCCCAGATTTTACATTTCACATACACACAAGTCTCTATTCATTTTCTAAACCCTGTAAAAAAAAATCCCAATACAGATGCAAATACACATTTACTCCCAAGGGTTTCACAGCCTGTGCAGGAAACAGGACAATCTACAGGAACAGGTCTCTCAGAATAATCAACACCATCTCAACGCCCAGCTTAGGCCGTTCAATCTATACATATTTTATTTGTTTTGCTGGAAGCCAATAGCTCGCCATGTTCCACCACAGCTAGGCATTAGGAAGAACTTCTTTATTGAAAGAGTTGCTCAGGAGGGGGTTAAATCATCATCCCTGGATGTGTTGCTAAGTCCTATAGATCTAGAGCTTAGGGACAGGTTAAGCATGGGTTAATGGTTGGATTCAACAACCTTGGAGGTCTTCTCCGATTTAAATGACATTATGGCTCCAACATTTTAAGTGACAGGTGGTGCATAGCTGCTGTCTAAGAGCTGTAGATGAGCTTTCAGGTCCCACAGAATCAAACATCTGATAGGAACCGATCAAAAGCAAGCAGTGGTTTAACTACACAAGCTATTCAACCCAATGCCAGAACAGTTCAGGAACAATGAAGAGATGACAAATCATCGCACTGTAGGCACACTCTGTGTTCCAATATGGGGTCACAGAGCTACAGACCAAGCTCAGCTGGAACATGCCTCTGGAAGTAATTTTGCTCATTCCATCACTCAGAGTAGGGCCAACTAGACCGGGTCGCTCAGGACCTTGTCCAGCTGGGTGTTAAGTATTTCTGAGGTTTTACAGCCTCTACAAGACTCACAGAATGGTTTAGGCTGGAAGTGGCCTCAAAGATCATCCAGTCCCAAATCCCTGCCACGGGCAGTGACATCTCTCCAGACCAGTTTGCTCAGAGCCCCATCCAACCTGGCCTTGGACACTTCCAGGGATGGAGCAGCCACAGCCTCCCTGGGCAGCCTGTTCCAGTGTCTCACCACCCTCATAGTGAAGAACTATTTCAGTGTTTAAACACAAAATTAAATCATCTCTTGAAACAAGGATCACCTTCATCAGACTAGCCCATACTCATCATGCATCCATAAAGAAAACCCCGTTATCACTCATCCTCGAAGTACTTCTTTAGAGCTCCTGTGCATGGCTAACAGCGCTGGCTCCCTCCTGGCTGGAACAGAAGACTCATCTACTTCCCATCTTTTCAACTGCTTAAAGAAGTTGTAGAGGTACAGTTCTAGTCACCTGATAAACCAGATAACCCTTAGATTCCAAAGAAATGCAGACCACAATTAGATGGCTGGTGAGACCAGGGACATGTTCCTGGGTGAGCATCCTACAGACTGTGTGAAGAACCAGTCACCTGGAGAAAGAGATTTAGAGTGCAGGAAGGATCTAAGATCGAGTTTTGTAACTCTTTATCAGAAAGGGAAACTGTCAAATATTATGAAGACCCCTCAGAACAGGAAAAATCTTCAAACAGTAAAGAAGAAGTATTATGGGATGGTCACCTAATTCATCTACGGTCACATTTCTGTCCTACAACTACGGCATTTTCTCATTCCATCAGCCACGCTTCATCTTCACAGGGTTGGCAAAGACAAAACACACGATGGTTAGGAAGAATGTTCCATCAGAGCAGCAGCTGGCTGTAGACACTCCATATCCTTCCTCTACATCAGGCATTATGGTGACCCAGTACCTCCAGGGGGGCTACTGGAAAGCTGGGGAGGGACTTTTTAAAGGGGCTTGAAGTGATAGGATGAGGGGTAATGGTTTCACATTGAAAGATGGGAGATTCAAACTAGATCTAAGGAGGAAGTTCTTCACCGTGAGGGTGCTGAAACATGGGAAGAGGACAGCCAAGGAAGCTGTGGGGGATCCATCATCCCTGAAAGTGTCCAAGGCCAAGCTGGATGGGGCTCTGGGCAACCTGGTCTGGTGAGAGGTGTCACTGCCCTGGTATGGGGTTTGGACTGGATGATCTTTAAGGTCCCTTCCAACCCAATCAGCTTTCTGTGATCTACAATTACTCTAAGTAACTCAGAAATCAGGAACATGGAGCCTTTTCAGCTCAATTCCGATATTCAGAAAAAAGTATTTGGCAGACAAAGACCCGAGCGCAGATACCCCACGTGCAGCTCTATCATCTCACCTGCCCACTCTGTATGCACCTGTGGCACGAACAGGTTTCCTCCAGCACCCTGTGTGTAACATGTGAGTAACAGAAGGCTTAGAAAGCTACCCAAATATTAATCTGCTCAATTTTAATTTATTCAGTGACCTCACAAATCTCATCACTACTCCCACGGAGATGTCCAACATTTCTGTCTTGGGAGAGGAGGCACTGAGAAGTTTCAGAAAGCCTTCTCCTCTCTGCTGTTGCGTAGATTCTCTTACCACACATCCTTATGCTGAACTCTTCATGGAGTTAGAAACTGATTTCTGCAGTCACTAGCTGAAACTAGAGGAATAAAGGCTTTCCCAGCCCTAAATGCATGAACAGTGCTGCAGTAGTCGTACCCATTTTACGTTCCATAGCTCAAAAACTCAAGAGAAGAAAAATGCCTTTGTGTTAAGATCTTAGACGCTGGTTTCCCCCACGGCTTTTAAAATCCTACACGCCACTTTCCCAGATAAAAATAGAAAATGCACACAGAATCACTGAGGCTGTTCAAGACCTCTAACATCATCCAGCCCAGCCCAAGACCTAACAGCACCACGTCGGCCAGACCAGGGCGCTAAGGCCACATCCAGGGACAGTTCCACATCACCCTGGAAATGGCAAGTCCATTTAGGGATTAAAGGTGGAGATGGACCAGAAATAAAAGAGGCTGAAGGGGTTTAGGCTTTAATTCTACTAAACCCCTGTGGTTTCAGATGGACAGAACATTACCATGACAAAGCACCAGGGGTATCGGCAATCCCAGATCTCTACACACGCATCCCCTGCTTTTCAGGTATTTGCTGTGCCCATAGGTAAGACAATCTTCTAAATAACAGAGGCAGCCTCAGGTTCACTTCAAAACCTACACAGTGACTCAGGAAACTGTTCTAAAACCACTCGTTCTACACAGACTGAGCTGAAAACTTGTATGAGCGTCAGATTGTTACCGCCTGAAATTTGCTCAGACTTTCAAAGTAATTTGATTTGTGCTTTCACGAATAAAAATACATTTTAGCTTTAATAGATGCTCTCATTAACTCCTAGGGCAGCCCCTGCCCCAAGGGCTGGACAGTGCCAGCCTATAAAAGGAAGGTAATGTCCTGATTTGGCTCTCTTGGTTCTAGGAGGCACTGCCCAGAGATAGGCTGGAGACCTGCACCCATGGCTCCCCAGGCTGCACCAACCGCCCCCTGCCACACAGGGGAAGAGTGCAGCCATCCCCGACCCAACTTGCTCAGGGGTTGGGAGTCTGGGAAGCAGTGGAGCACAGTCCATGCGGCTTCTCACTCAGGTGTGCGGCCAGCCTGCCTTGCAGGAAGATCCTAATCCCTGCCACTCTGAGGATAGGTGCTGGAGGTGTGGGAGTGAGCCCTGCTGAAGCCAGCAGATATCTGCAGTCCTGCCCAGCCAGCACACTTACACAGGTTCATAGATTCACAGAACATTAGGGATTGGAAGTGACCACGGAAGACCATCTAGTCCAATCCCCCTGCCACAGCAGGATCACCTACACCAAGTCGCACAGGAACATTTCCAGGCGAGTTTTAAACGTCTCTGGAGAAGGAGACTCCACAACCCCCCTGGGCAGCCTGTTCCTGTGCTCTGTCACCCTCACTGGGAAGAAGTTCCTTCTGATATTTATATGGAATGCCTGTGTTCCAGCTCACACCCATTGCCCCCTGTCCTATCACTAGATGACATTGAGAAGAGCCTGGCTCCATCCTCCTGACACCCATCCTGTCCATATTTAGCAACAGTAATGAGGTCACCCCTCAGTCTCCGCTTCTCCAAGCTCAAGAGACCCAGCTGCTTCAGCTTTTCCTCATCAGGGAGATGTTCCACTCCCTTCATCATCTCTGTGATTCTGCATTGGACTCTCTCCAGCAGCTTCATGTCCTTTTTGAACTAAGTGGCCCAGAACTGGTCACAATAGTCCAGATGTGGTCTCACCAGGGCAGAGTAGAGGGGGAGAAGAACTTCTCTTGATCTGCTAACCACCCCCTTTCTGACCCACTCCAGGATGCTGTTGCCCTCTTGGCCAAAAAAGCACATCGCTGGCTCATGGTCATCCTGCAGTCCACCAGAACACCTAGGTCTCTTTATTCTTGGCAAATGTAGACAACCAGATTATTTTTTGTTTCTTTGCTGGGTTCTTATTTTCCATCTCCTTGGTTCAGGTCATGCTAACAAGAGCCATTTGTTACATCACTCTTTTTCTTGCCTGAATGACAATTTTAATTTGGAGATTGATTTTTTTTTCCCTTCCACTTGAATAGATTTATAATCAATCTTTTATTTTGCTAGAGGATACATAACTAAATCTAATTTGTATTATTTCTGCTATCTGTAGCTGTACAGATAATTCTTAATAGCTTTTCTTGCTTCTGTTTCTTATCACAGAATCACAGAACATTAGGGACTGGAAGGGACCTTGAAAGATCATCTAGTTCCAACCCCCCTGCCACAGCGAGATCACCTAGACCAAGTTGCACAGGAACATGTCCAGGTGAGTTTTAAATGTCTCCAGTGAAGGAGCCTCCACAACTCCCCTGGGCAGCCCCTTCCAGTGCTCCGTCACCCTCACTGGGAAGAAGCGATATTTATATGGAACCTCCTATGTTCCAGCTCACACCCATTGCCCCTTGTCCTATCACTAGATGCCACTGAGCATTGCCTGGCTCCATCCTCCTGACACCCACCCTTCACATATTTATAGACTGCAGTCTTCCCAAGAACATGGGGAAGCAGTGTGTCATGGAGGAGAGCAGACTGAAGTCTCTGAAGCGCATGGAAAGGATAGCTACATTAGCCAAGAGATCTATCCTTTGAAGAATAAGGCAAGAAATATATTCCTGTATGTAGAGAGATGGTAATAAGGAAAGACAATACCTAGGCTTAAGTAGATACAGTAAGAGGGAGGTGGGGTTGTCTATACCTACTTTACCATAGCGTATTTGGCAGCCAGCAGAGAGCTGTGTTCGCTTGTACATCCCAATGTCATTGTTAATCTATTGGGAAATATTCATGTTTAAGGTAACTACAGACTGAGGCTGTCTTATTTCTGCTGCTGCTGTACGGAACACATGGCATCACAAACACTTCTATGCTTGCTTTGTTTCGTTTTTATCTTGTTTAGTGAACTTCTCATTTATTTAACCAGACTAAACACATTCCTGGAATGTTTCTTGGAATAAAATTCAGGACATCCATCAGAGAATATCTAGATGAAGTATTAATAAAGGTTTGGTCCAGCTACCAAGAGACACTTTGGCCCAACAAGGAGAGGATATAAAGGCAGGAAAAGTGAAGAAAGGGATTAAATGACTAGAGGTTAAATTAATTCAACACAACACCAAGACAGGGTTTCTGTGAAGCTCCCTAACGAAAACACTGTTAGTTATTTTGAAAGTCTGACTTTCAAGGAACAACAGCAAGAAAAAGAGAGTGCTCTCCTTTAGGAATCATTGTACCTGGAGGGATGAGCCATTTTGCTGGCACAGGAAAGTGGAATCTGTACTTAGTTGTAGCAGCCAATGGAAACATTTTATTTGATTAACAGAATAAAAAACCTGAAATTATTCAAAATCCAATGAATGACTCATAGAATCATTAGGGATTGGAAGGGACCTCGAAAGACCATCTAGTCTAATCCCCCTGCCAGAGCAGGATCACCTAGATCAAATCACACAGAAACATGGCCAGGTGGGTTTTAAATGTCTCCAGAGAAGGAGACTCCACAATAATACATGGACTAGTCACTTTACTTGATCTGCTGGCTATGATTCTGCAGACACAGCCCATGGTACTGTTTGCCTTCATCACTACCAAGGCTCACTGCTGGCCTTCACTCAGCTTGCTGCCTACCAGCACGCTCAGGATCTTCTCTGCAGAGATACCCCCCAGCTATAATACAAAACATATATGGTGAATGATCACACAGGTTTGTCCAACCCAATGATGAACACAGCTGAACACATAATGCATGCTATTACTCTCCTCCTTGAGTTACTGGATGAGTAGTCCTAGGTGGAGGTAATGACTTGGGCAAATAAAACACATCTAGATAATACCTGAGTAACTAGCACTGTGATACACAGGTGAAAGTTTGACTAGTTATATGCATTGAAATGCTGAGGTTTAAATAAAATTTATAGTATAACTTAAGGATGTGTCACTGATAACCTGGATCTGCGATTTTCAGGTATTTTTTCAATTTGAAGTTCCCTATGTTTTTTTTTGTCCTAGGAGTGCAGGAAACATTGAGTGAGTAATCCAAATCCACCGATGAAGGGTTTCTTTTTCTTAGCTACCACTCACAGAGCCCAGGGGTCCAAGGAGCACTGTTTGAAAACAGTGGTAGATAGCTCAGTAGCAAAAACTCACCTAAGGCAAGTGAGTCAGGAAACAGCTGAGGTGACAGATAACATAGGATCATTTTTTAATGTGTGTGCAATTCTTGACCAGTGAATTCATATCTGAGCTGCTAAACTTAGATAGACTAGATCACAGAACATCAGGGATTGGAAGGGACCTCGAAAGATCATTTACTCCAATCCCCCTGCCAGAGCATCTAGGTAATTCTGCTGTGGCAGAGGGACTGGACTAGATGATCTTTCAAGGTCCCTTCCAGTCCCTAATGTTCTGTGATTCTGTGGTCTCTAGTCTTATTTATAAAACCTGACAACACTGTACAGAGGATAAAATATGCTTCAGTTGGATCCAAGTGGCAAATAAATATGGGAATGGAAGTGGGATGTGCAGATGCATCTGTCCACATAATCCATTTGCAGCATTAATGCAGGGAAAAGAAGGCTACAGCTCTCTTATTGCTCCCTTGTCTGTCTGAAATCCATTCCAAGCCAGATTTGTTTCTCTTATGGAAAATAAGCTCCTCCTGATTGGCAAAAACTGAAGGAAACCAGGACACAAAAGTAGAGAAAGAGCTAAGAAAACAACCCTATTCTCACAAAAATGATGAAACACTGGGTGAAATACTGACCTCTAAAAACCATGAAAAACACATTTTAATAAGATCAGTGGAAATATTATATCTCATTATGGGTTTTTTCCCACATTTTTTTATCTCGGTTGCTCTAGCAAGCAACACAAAGAAAATCATTTCTTTCTGTCAGCCAAAGTAAAATAATTTGGGTTAAAACTGCAGAAAAGAAACTTTTCAACTACTGTAAACGTCTTCCCATTTCAGATCCTCAGGCTTTGACACTGATATGGTTTTGAAATCTTTTCTCTGCTTTGTGTACCGGCCAGAAACAGCTCTTAAACACACATAAGGCAATACGGCAATTATTTCTAATCTGTGAATAACAGGGATATCAAGAAATATAACCTTATATATGACTACATAGCACAAACGTATGTAGACATCCAAATACTCCACAGGCTGTTAAGAAGTGCAGACCCAGAAAAGACGATGCATCAAAGTGTTTTGCTAAAACATTTAAAGGAAGCTTAAAACATGTTTTCATAGAATCACACAACATTAGGGATTGGAAGGGACCTCCAGAGATCATCTAGTCCAATCCCCCTGCCACAGCAGGATCATCTAGATCCAGTCACACCAGGCGGGTTTTAAATCCTTCAGAGAGAAGGAGACTCCACAATCCCCCTGGGCAGCCCCTTCCAGTGCTCTGTCACCCTCACTGGGAAGAAGTTTCTTCTGATATTTATATGGAACCTCCT
>JAOXOE010029741.1:0-14024 GCA_028565055.1 Phoeniculus purpureus
GAATGGCAGCACAGCCTGCTGGGGTGTCGGCCACTCCTCCCAGCTTTGTGTCATCAGCAAACTTGCTGACAGTGCACTCTAATCCCTCATCCAAGACATTAGTGAATAGATTGAATAGGACTGGTCCCAGTACCAACTCCCTGGGGCACTCCACTAGATACAGACCTCCAACTAGACTCTGTCCTATTGACCACCACTCTCTGGCTTCTATCCTGCAGCCAGTTCAAGATCCACTACCCCATCATCCAGAACACACTGCCTCAGTCTGGCTGTGAGGATGCTGTGGGAGACCCTATCAAATGCCTTACTGAAGTCAGGATAGACCACGTCCACAGCTTTGTCATCGTCTATCCTCCTGGTTAGGCCGTTATAAAAGGTTGTCAAGTTGGTCAAGGCAGAGGGTCACCCAGGTCACATGGAAGTGATTTCATCACCTTTATCTATTCATGCCACACAGGGAGGAACAGGATCTGAATCTTCTTCTCTGTTCTCTCCCTGTCTCATGGCAAGCTGGGGAAGTGAGGCGCTCCCACCGCAATTGTACCTAAGATTGCATGTGGGTAGTTTCAGAGCAGTGACCTGATCAGCACTGCTCACCAGGTGTCACCCACGGACTATGCTATGCACATTTGCTCAGAACAGCTTCCTAAGTGACTTTTGGAAACCCTTGGGGTTTCTGCCACGGCTGGGCAGGTCATCCGTGTCTCTTCAGTGAAACGAAACTCGATGTGTTTCACTCGATGTGATTGGTCACTGCTGTGCTGAGCACACCTAAAAAGTTTTCACTGTCATCACTTTCTGAAATTAAATATGAATTATATGCCTTTGTCTTCTGTTCCTATTAATTTAGCATCTGCATACAAAGTGGTCAAAGTAGGACAGATTTTGCATACCTCAGCCTAGTACATTGCTTCACAGAATCAGGACAAGTTAGGGAAACAGATTCCCTGCCTTGCCTATAAAACCCCGACTTTCAGATAGCAAAGCCTGTGCTGAGAATAACTCTGGCTACCCCCTATCTAAAGTATTCCTTCTGGAAATGGAAAACAGTGAGAACTTTGTAAGCATGAAAGTGCCTGTGAGTTGGAACAAAAGAACAAATTGTGGCTGTGGCAGCAAACGAGGAACCAGACCACTTCAGCCTAGTTTATGTGATATCCTCCTGTCACAATAAAAATTTGAATGTAGTTAGTATTCCAGTAACTGAAGTCCTGTATGTATTGTAATGAGGTGTATTAGGGTTATTGTTACTTTTCAGGATACTGCTTCTTCAGTCTTTTCTGTTCGTGGGTTAGTTTATACGTAGAAGTAGCTTGAAAATGCTGTTTGCAAATGCATCAGTCTAAGTGTGGATTAAATTCTTGCAGACCCAGGATGTAAATGTTTGTTCCATTACACAGGTTTGGAGTGTGTTTAGCACTGTCCTTGCAACTTTCTGATACATCCATAACAGACAGAAAGAGGTTAATAACATCCCATCTGCAGTCAGACAGTCTCAGATCCCTGCAATTAGATGTTATCATTGCATTTGTGCTTGTAAAATGTCTGAAGGGTCCTATGATTTCATTCATTTGCAAACCCACAAGTCTGGTTAAAATTGTGCTAGATAAAAGCTGAATAAATATTTGTCATTTCACACAACAGTTAGATGATGATGATAATAGTAATAATTAATAATCCTGAAGTTCTTCCACATTGCATCAGATTCCAGGGAAAAGAACATCTGCAACAGCTGAAGTAAAAGTAAAAACAAATTTCACATTATATGACTTCCACACCCTGCCCCCTGCAATGCACACACTTCCTCAGGTCTCCCACTCTTCTTTCTGCCTCTGCTTGCACCAGTTAGTTCTCCTGACACACATAGAAGCACCTACCTCTTCCAGGAGTCACCATGCTCTTACTGGAGTCACTCCATTCCCTACCCAGAAAAACATGGCAATATATATCCCTTTGATTTCCTAGGAAAAATCATTACTTGCACACCCCTACTCTGCCTGCACAGCTGGCTAATGCTCTCCTTGTAAAGCACAAACCTTGCATTAGCATTCAGGAAATTGAGAATGAAGTTTGTGGCTTGACCTAAAAAAAAAAACCCTCAAAATACAAATCCAAGCATGTGAATAATGTGAAGACTTGTGTTCTGCTTTCTCATTCAGGCTTCTTAGGCAGCTAACAGAAATAAAGTATTTTAGGATCACTTCTTGCAGACTTGAGGCCACCCTTTGACAGCATAGCCCTGTCTGCATGACAGAACACAGTTGCTCCTGTCATTTATTAAAAATATAGTATATCCCAGAGTCAACGCACAGGCCTGCTGACTATGGAACATCTCTTGCATATGACATATGACCAAAAAGTAATGTCATTAGTGCACTAACACACCTCAAAATTTCACAAAGAAACTTCCAGAAGCTTATGAGAAATCATAATTAATTTTTCATATTTTGCTGCCACACTTAAAGTTGTAATGCACCATTTTTAGTGCAAAAGGAACAAACCTTGCAATAATTTGCAGGATTTGCAAAGATTCTTGTGACCTGGGAAAGCCCCTTGCATTGCTGAGCTGAAAGGGGGGTTTTCTTTGCCTCAACTCCTCCAGCACCATTCCTAGGCAGTGATGGCCGTCAGGGCAACACCTGGGGAAGATAATGGAGGCTGGCCATGCCCTACTCTGCCCCTCTGTTACAGAGTCCTGCTAGCCTGCACTGCAAAGTGCCCTGCTGATAACAAGGAACAAGAGCCAATTCCTCAGTCACCCCTCTAACTCAACATCTGCAACTGTATGAAGCAAAATGTACACTGCATGCACACAGACTGGCTTTGCCTTTTGTGGAGGCAGATTGGGGCCATTAAATGGGAAGGCATGAGATTTTGAGTTTATTTTAGGCAACCTGAGGCAGGAAGTCTGGTCCCTTGTGCCACTTAATAAAGCACAGACTCTTGGATGTACCTGTCTTCACAGAACATTTCAACTCATCCTCCTATAATGAATTCACATAATTTTGTTTAACTAGAATTGGAGACAGCCCAAGGACATACACTAAAACCTGAAAATAATTTGCAAGAATCTGACGTAACCATTTTGTAGCTGCTTGGGCCAGCTCAAGACAAGGGACATGACAAAGAGGAAAAGACAGATTATGGGAAAGACATGTATAATCAAACTGCCTGGAACCCAAGCTCAATGCTATCCATTGAAATGAGTGATCATCTTTTTATAAAATTTAGCAAAAATCAATCAAAAAGTGATCCACTAGCAGCCTCAGCCATGCTCTAAAGCATAACAGGCAAGGTGGTTCAGCTTTGACTTTCAATTTGCTGTTGCCTCATGGGAATAAACAAATTACTCTCCTAACCCAATTTAAAACAGCTCTGGCTGATTCACAGAGTCTGGAGGGTAATATTTAACACATACTAGCAGCTATGTAGTTCTAAAAATGCACAAGATACATGCTTGCTTATAGGGAAGTGGGAAGCGGGGCCCAAATGCACTGTTTTTCTACTTAAGACATGAGACCAGACACACTTGTATATACAAATATAAAGCCTTATATTCCTCAAAAGCATATTTGGTGTTCTAAGCAGAGCATGGCACAATTAGACTTATTCACAGAGCTCACTTGTTCTTTTAGGAACTGCAATGCTTCGCAGCATTCAGCCTCCCCAGTGGCCAATATTCTTTGTTTCAAGATATGCCAGTTGTATGCTCTGAATATGTATCCCAGTGATGAACAGCCTAGCTCAGCATATGGAACTGACCTTTTTCCATCACTGCTTAGTGTTATATCAAGTGGTGAAGTCAGCACCAAGTATGACTTGCAACAATTTCAGGTTTGCTTTCAAATACCCTGTTAAAGGGCACCATGTGTATAGCAGATCGTTCTCTCAGGTGCAGCTGCAAAACACTGCCAATGAACAACAGTTGCTCATGCAAAGCTGTTTTTGCTCATCCCCATTACCCAGCTCTTAATTCACTCACCTGAGTGCTGCAGTCATTTTCTGTAATGCAAATTATTATTGGTTTTTAATCAGTCTGTGGTGGAGGTTAAGACCCTTCACTCTGCCAGTTGTATCCTGTATCAACTGCTCCATTCCCTCCTGTGATGGATGTCATGTTCAGGAGCATTTAGTGCCTCATTCATGCCATTTACTCTTTTAAAAGATTGGCTTTTTTCCAAATCTTTTCAATTTCTTCACTGCTCCATACACTAATGGTTCAGAGAGCTCTTTGGCCAATTCCTGGAAGTTATCCAATCGTGCAGGTTTTAAATGTTCAAGTTTAATATCTGCCATTTAATATCCTTCCTAGACACTAATGGAATAGAGGGCAATCATCAACGTATTCTTATACCTTTCTCACATCCATCAAAAACTAAAACATCTTTTCTACAGAGAAGGTGCTTCAGATTCCTTGTCTCCATTGGTGGCCCAATGGAGCCCAAATTTGCTCTGTTGGTGGCCCAATATCACAGTCAGGTGCCCAAAGCAGCATGATGGCAGAGCTGAGTTCAGGCCAAACTGCCACCTTAAAGTCTCATAGTATAGAAACTTTAAGCTCCAAACTGACTTATTTAACTTTTGCTTGTATTGTTTTCCGAATCCCCTTATCTTGCTGTGGGTCTTCTTGTTACCCAAGGGGGGGATATATGCATCCTTTCATGCAGCTATGAGAAAATCAGCCCTACTTTTTCCGTTAACACCAGGGAGCAAGCCAATGTACTCACAAACTCTCACCCTTGGAAGGGATTTTCCTGATTGCCTTGCCACCTTCCCATAGATCCAGGAATCATTGCACTAAGCACTGGATTAGGAGCAGCAGACCTCAGTTAGGTCTCACTGAGCAATCTCATCCACATGGCGCTCCAATGCCAAGGGAAGCAGCCACAAGGTACTCAAGTCTCACCTCACCAGAGGTACCTCAGTCAGGCTCAGGAAAGTGACAGACAAAGCCAAGAGGCTGCCAGAAAGCAGCAGGTCTAAATTATGCAGCATGCAGTGTAGTTGTCTGCATAAACCCACAATCTGATGTTGAGTTTTGTATTTCTTCCTCCTTTTTTTAACATCTGTGGTCTCTACGTCCACCAAAATGGCACTGCCCCAAAACACCATTATGTAAATAAAAGGTTAATGCGGATCAGACACAGGCTAAAACCAGCCATGTCTTCAAATTCACCCTGGTTTCTGTCAGGAAGTAAACATACTTTGAAAAACAGTGCCAGAAACAAGAGTTTCTACTTGAAACTGATTCCACAAAGCTAAAAAGATTCTGATTATCTAAAGCTATAAAGAAAGTCCATTGCTCTCAGACAGTAAGAAGCAATTAGCTCTGACTTAGGGTAATGGTTTTCATCAGTTGATCTAAACCGTCTTTACAAGGAAGAATCATTGTTACTTCTATTTTACAGAGGGCTGAGAGACTTTTGGTCACGTATTTGGTCAGCAATGAAGACAGATTGTTATCTGATTCCCTGTCAGACATCCTGCCCACTAACCTATCTACAGAAATAGCACTTATCTATAAAAACATGATTGTTAAGGTTTCATACTTTGATGTAAATTGAAAACAACATTCTTTGAATCAGTTTATGTTTCAGTGGTGCAACTAGGAGCAAACTTAGTGGACTATGAAGAACTACACATCAAACTTTATAAACACTTTTAGGCTGAAACTGTCTGAATGGGCCACATACTTCCCCTGTGGCAAGGATGCCCAGCCCTGGACTCCAGCAGAGCTGTACCACAGGAAATACACCTAATCTGCATGTTGGCAAATACGTAATCCTATGCGAAGTGGAAACCTGGTACCTTCAGAAGAGCGTTCCCAAGTGCACTTCAATTCAGGTTTGTTTACCAAACAGCAGTAAGAATCTTGTAATGATTGATTTAATAATTTATAAAACAAGTTAAATGATTCTCTGCAAACTATAAATTTGCAAAGAGGAGCTGAGACATACACAGAACTTAAGTACTGCTATGATTTTTAAATACTTAATACTTGAAAAAGCATCAATAGGTTTATCTGTGGTTGCTGATACAGTGTGCTGGAAGTCATTGATGCCTGACAATGCAAAACAGCTGCATCGCAGAGACACAAAAATGCAAGCACTAAGCACCAGAAACATCTGAAATATCACCCCATTCCAGAGGCTAAATATGGGTCAGGGATGACAGAATCTACCATCCTGAATCCACTCTTAGAAAACAGCTCAATCTAGCACCTTTTGGTGCAATATTGAGGCAATTTATTGTGCTAAAAGCACTGCAAGAGCTACGCTTAGGATAAAACCTCGTAGATTAAAAACCTTTAGTCCTTGCTCCAGAGTATGTTTCCACATATGACATAAGACATGTTAAGTACTAGACCAGGATATGGAGCTACCTGGTTTGTGATAGGCTCCTGTTATGCCTGCCTGTTGAATTCCCTCACTCTCATTCATCTCCTGGTTTAGATATTGATGTCAATGGGGTCCTGGTATAGAAAATCACTTTTGTGTTCCAGTCAGTCAATTCATTGCAAACCCTGCAGCTGATCTGGACACATCTAAGGGATGAACTGCAGCCTGCTCTTTACTGAAGCTGAAGACTGTTTCCAAGGTGTGTACAATCACTCTCGTACAGACAGTAGGGATGCCTCAGAGAGCCATGAAACACCTGGGATATCAAATGAATGCAGAACTGCAGTAAAAGAAGCTGATTTAACAGAAGCAGAGCATTCAGTAATTATGAATAATACAGGATTTGCTTCAGAATACAAAGATGGTATAGTCTGGAGGCAAAAAGGAGAGGAGAAATCAGATTTCACGTACTGGCTTTGCATTTTACACAGCAGCAAGCAGCCTAAACATGAGACTTAATGTATTTAATATGGAAGAGACCTGTTTAGTGAGACTTTGTAAAGCAGTACTCTCAAATAATTATGCATTGCTCCTGGCAGCCAGAAAGATATGCTTCAACTTGTATTTTGGCTTTTCTCACGCAGCATGTTGGTGCACTTTTTTCTCAACAATCTCTCCTGCTTTAATGTCTTTGAACCAAACCAATGTGTGGCACAAGCAGGTTCAATTCCATACCAGCTACTGCAGTGATGGATTTGGCATCCAGCACTTGAAAGACACCCACTTTTGTACAGCTCTGAAGAGTGACTTCTCAGTGATCGTAATGCATTCTGAAAAATCCTCAGCTTTTTTAGGACTGGGCTTGAAATAATTAAGACATTCTTGAAACCATCAGTCCAGCCTGATGAGTAGGTTTACTCCTCCTTATTTCAGGCTTGGATACTAACCTTCTGCTGGTGATCAGATTATTGACTATGTTGGCAAGGCTTTCCATAATCCTGGATATATAAACGAACTACTTTTGCCTTTTGGAAGACAGAATTAAAAGTTGCCATAGCTGTTACACAATTAAGAATCTTTACATTTTAGACATGAATTAAGTAAGTATGTAATAATACATTGTATCATAGGAAAGGTTATAGAAAAGGTTACATTATAGAAAAGTGTTAATGTAATTATGTAATAGTAGGAGTGACCAACTTTTGTCAGTGCTTGCATACACCTACTAGACTAAAATGTTTGAAATATATGGAGATGCTTATAGAATAAAACATTTCTGTAAGCTAGTAGCCATGTCAAGCTGTGTTTCCCAAGGCATTGGCTGACTTCATTTCTGCCAATTGTGTGGAAGCAGTACTGTAATGTACCTGTAAAAGAAAACAGTACACTTATAGGATGCTAAGTACATTTTGAGCTCATATGGATAACTGCTTTACTGAGAGGAGATTTGACACCTCACCCTAAGCCAGGAAGAAAGCAGGTTAGCCTTGGTGCACTTAGCCTTGGTGGAAAGATGATTTCTTGAACAGTAATAAAAATGCTACTTTTTTTTACAGTGTAATTTTTTACAATTTTCATGCATCATTCACAGATGATAATATAACTGAAAAATAGTCAGCTGGACATTACTTTTTTCTCTGTTTGTCTGACAATCTACAGGTTACCAGGGTTAAATAGCCACCAGCACAAGATACAGTTGATGCCAATGGGACACCATTGTAGGTATCAACAGTGGGGTGGGAAAAAGTGGCAGGTTGGGGTTGGTTTTTTTTTTAATCCATATCAGGGATCTGGGTAAATTAAAGTGAGATTTGCTGCAGGTTAATATCCCACCAAAAACTAAATGAAAAAGCCCCAACTTCAAAAGAGACAGGAAAGAGAATCACTTTGCATTACCCTCACAGGACTACAGGCTTGGAAAGCTGCCATAAAAGAAGAAGCAGGGAATTTCTGGGAAGCATACAACTGGCACAATGACTCTGTGCTACCTGCTTTTCTGGACTTTCTTCTACTGGAGTCACATTAGAATAGGGGAAGAGACGAGAGGAGGTATTTCCAAATTCTCATCTTCAGTGCATTATAGGCAATTGGCTTCTGTGAGAAATGGGTATTTCAAAGCGTTGAAAGGAAGCATCTGTGTGTGACATATCAAGGCACCCCTCCAGGTTATTCCTAAACCAGAGAGCCATTTGCAAACTGTACTGGGAAGAGCTCCGGGTGGTTAGCGCTGAAGTGTCTCTGCAGAATTCCCTGCAGTTAAGGTTCAGACCTGCATCAGCACCATGCAGTTAAAGCTCACCTCAGTTCAGTGGCAAATGCCCTCTGCTCACTCACTTTATTACTCATGCATTTAAGCGTCAAGAGCATGAGTGGGACAGAATGAGCAAAGCTTTGCTCTAGCCTGCAGATGAAAGGCCATCAATCCCAGAAGTACAAAAAAAGACATACTAAGCATGTCTAGGCCCTTGCGGTCTCAGTGAGGGGAGAGGAAATCCTGGTGAAAGCACCAGAACCTGAAAAGCAATATAGGAAAGTACCAGCATCCTGGGCTGGTGACAGATTGCTCTCCTAGGTCCCTGCAGCTGGACCGGCAGCTGTAAGATGCTGAGCCAGATCATCAAGCCCCAACCTGCCAGTGCTGCAGCACTGCCCTTCAGCCTTACCATATCATCCCCTGCAAGAGCAGGCATGACATACCAGCCTGCCAAGGCAGAAAGCCCCATTTCATGGACTGTAAATCAGCACAGCACTAGGGAAGAAACTGCTGCCCCACCACCCAGGGTGTGGGGGTTGCCTGGCTGTGGTGTGATCCAGGTCTAACAGATGGCAAAAACCACCCCTGCATCGACTTGAACACAGCCACTCCCACTCCTGCAGGACTGCCAGGTCAGAATGAGTTGGAAAAAACCTAATGGAAAAGCCATCTGAAGGTCATGTGAGTGCTGATGTCCTTGGCACCTTCTCCCTGCAGGGTGAAGAGCAGGATTTCTGTGATATTTAACTGAGCTGTATGCACCAAGCAGGTTTTTCAAAGTCATAATTACATCCATTACTTAAATCTGGACATTGACATGTGGGACAGATATCACACCCATTCCCTGCCAGCTAAATATCCAAATATTATGTACTGTGCTTATGTATACATATGTATGTGTAATATATATGCTGAAAACAGGTTGGAATGCATGAGATCTTAATTTTTTTTTCCTCCATTATGAGGCTTTACTGAGTAACAGTTCTGAATGAAATCAAGTAAAATCTGTTTTTTTCACTTTGTCATTTACAAAATGAGGTATGGCAGGTGGATAGTCTCCCAGATCTGAGTCCCATTTATTGCTAGCAGACCACTTTATTAATCACTGTTACCAACATGGCTAACATAGGAAGGCCAGCACACGGTGGGGCTGCCCTCCTTGTTCTACTCAAGTCTCCTCTGGGATGCTCAGGAGGCAGGTATATATACACCTTAACAAACCAGCCTCTCCTGACTGAGTGGAAGGGTATGAGAAAAGTAAGCACTCTTATCAGGGTAATTAGCAGTTTCAGGAAAAATAGATGTGTATCAGGCCTAGCTAAAACATTTTATCCTGAAAGACGCACCCTTGGCCCGAGTAGCTGTCTTTCAAGTCAAGAGAAAGCCTGGGTATGGGCTGGAGTTCCTGGTCTGTCCCCTTTGATCTCAGCAGCTCTGTGATTCTATAAGCCTGTGCATTATTTGTGTCTCCAGAAATTTTCAGCACATTGCATGGCAGCTCTCACGAAGACAAACTGGATGACTCCCTTCACTGCCCCTCCCTTAAGCATTTTCCCCCAGCCCAATTGGGCTGAGGGTGTTTCAGCACTGAAGATGCAGCTTGGTGCCATCCTTGCAAGAACCAGGACAAATGGTGTCCTTCAAGCAGCAAAATTCACCTTCAGGGCGGCAGCAGCTACTACCCTCCTGGATGTGTTATGAAAAGTGATCTGGCTGGCACTCACCACTGGTGCTTTGCAAACTCTTCTTATGGTCTCAGTTCTTACACTTCCTTTATCTTCATAGACTGTCTTCTGCCACCATCAACAGTTTCAGGAAGAAAGGATCGGGACAATGAGAATGGCAAGGGAGAACTGCTCTGAGTGAGCACTGAGCAAAAATGTCTTTCTGCACATTGTCCACATCAATGCCCTCCCTGAACTCACCCTGGGACCCCTTACCCAATCTTCCAGGATACCTGTGCCTGCTCCCTCCCTCCAGTTCCTTGATGCACAGCAGGATGGGGCCCACCTGATAAACATCACCATCAAGCGATTTGCACAGCTTAGTGCCTCCTTCCAGGAGGCCATGGCCCCTTTTACAGTGATTATGCAGCACTGATGCAAAGGCTTCTGAACTTTTCACCTCTTTGGTCACTCCTTTTTACAGATCAGAACATCACCACACTTTTGCATATTGCACATCCAGAGACCTGACCAAGGCTTGCTTTCAGCACGAGGGAAAAGTAAAGCAGAAATCAATATTCTAAAGGTTAAAACAGTCCTCAAAAGCTAGACACTCAGCAGCCATAAATCAATGAAGCAGTATGCACTGCAGGAAAGCTTATGTCGATTTAGAATCTGGCCTGAAAACAATTCAAATCGCAGAATTACAGCAATGAGATGGAAAAGAATGATTAGATCATCTCATCCCTTGGGGCAGGGCCATCAGGCTATACTGAGTGCTTTGTGCTGTGGTCAGTACAGCTTTAGTTGGTTCAGGCTCTGCTAAGGCGTTCCACTTCTGTTTTCCTAGTGCTTCTGTTCTTTGACAAATGTATTTTGAGTGAATAATTTATGCTTGGGATATTTAAAGAACAAAAACGTAAATCCTCTATTTACTGAATCCAAGCAGAGCTAGTCTAGAAGGAAACAGCTGCATTGCCTCATTTTCCATTGACTCTTCTCTGCTGGCTCAGGACCTTCACACCAACCCAGGCAGAGCACCTCTCCAGGAGAAGCAGCTATTAGAAAAGCACAAAATTAATTCATAAATTACTATAAATTACTAAAAATGGTTTATTTCGGTTCCTTATGACAAAGACGAAATACACGCCATATCCTCACAAAAAGATCAGAACTATTCCTGCTAAATTAATATTACCAATTCCTGTAGCTTAAGCCTTGCCTATCTTTTGAGGAAACTCCAGATCATGCTGCCTGATGCCATCTGGTAAATCCACAGTGGATGAGTAAACAATACCAAACTGATTTCCCTGCATACCGAAGGAACTTGGCTTGCAGTCACATTCCCTTGGAGGTAAATCATTATTCTGATTGCTAATTCAGATACCACTAAGAGTAGAAGGAAAGGAAGAGAGTGATAAAGGGACCTCCTTTTGCAGTATTGATGCAGTGGAGATAACAGACAAAGTGCAATAATAAAAAGGACATGATAGGGGCTGCTTTTTGATGTGATGATGAGTCACAGGCCTTGATTTAGGTAAATGGTTCTGCATTGGCTCCACAGATAAGAAGGCCAAAAATAGTGGGTGAAAAGTCTACCGATTTTTTCATGAGGGTAGGCAGCTCGATGTACATTTTGTTCTCGGTTGAATTTTCACACAATTAAAAACAAAATAGACAAAGTTGAAAATTAGGTGCAGTGGATCTAGAAATTTATGAGTACTATTGTTGAGGCAGTCTTCATATAACATGCTATATATTCAAATCATTTCCTTTCACTCCATTAGATCTCTGTGAACATATCTTTTTCAATATATCAAAATTGTGCAGAGACCTAATAGCACATAAAGACAAGTATGTCCATAGGTGTCCCATCACGCAAAGGACAGTTGTAGAGTTTCCAGAAGGTTAACACAGAGCACAGATATCAGGCCACGGTTATGCAAGTGGTAATGTAGTCAGAAGAATGGTCAGAAGATTATATATCTATACATACCACACATATTTTCAGGTGTGGTCACAATTTTTATTTGCTCCACAGTTTAAGATATCAGTGCAGTGCTCAAGGGTGACATTCTCTTCCAGCACCTGCTGCAGACTTCCTGAGCAGTTTGGCATGTCGCTTGGCTCATGCAGCATATTTCTTGTCCATACTAATTGCATCTCCCTGACAGACCCATGGATGCTGGCAAGTCTCATAGCAGTAGCTCCATCATGCCTTCTCCTGACTAGCTGTTTCTCACCAGAAAGACCAGCACATTCCAGGCAGATCAGAAACATACATGTGCAGAAGGGCTTCTCACATACAACAATGTAGAAAATGGACCAATAGTTGCATACTTGCTCTCAGCATGCGCAAGAGCTCTTCAGCATGACTGTCCAAAGCAGCAGATGACAAATTGCTGCCTAGCACAGTGGTCTGTTGTCAGAAGGAAAAAGGTTGTCCAGTTTGTTCTACTTAGAGGATGAAAAATGCACTGTCTTATAGACACAGGGACTATATGAGTCATTATGACAGATGCAGAAGAAAAGGTCCTTAAACTTATTGCCATATCACAGGGAAAATGTGGAGGAAAAAAATTAAGCCCACAATGCAGTTTTAGGGACCATGCAAGCATCTACAGCACTACTCCTACAAGGCTACGTGGAGAGAAAGGACAATCGGCATGTCTCTGGAGGGCAAACTCCAGGCAGCTGTGGATACAGTGAGAAAACTGTTCAGAAAGGGATAATTCTTCAGTGTGCAAAAGGAAAACTCTCAGAATGTGGGACTTTTTCAGTCAAGCCAGTGGAAAACAGTAAAAACATGGATGGGAAAAACAAGAGCATTTGACAGAAGGAATGAAAAGTATTTCTTAGAGGACAGAAGTTGCTTAACACCCAAGATTTGCCTAAAAATGCTCAATTACCCAGGCAGCAAATCCCAGGAAAAGAAAAACCACTCAATCCTCCTTCCAGCATTTATCTGCATTTCAAGTGGTGGCATCTCAGTGAATATGAGATGTCTTGGCTCCCAGCTCAAATTGAGATGGAGGAAAGGGTCCAGATCAGGCGCTGTCACCCGATAGGGAACTGCTGCATGCATTGAATTGGCATCGTGTCGAAACAGGTCTTGTGAAAGAAAAGAGCGCTTCAGTCTCACTCTGGTTTTGTGTTTGTTTTTAAACACCAGCAGCACTTCCCGGTGATTATACTTGTGTTTGCACTCATTAGCCACAGTTAGAACCTTTGCCTTGATGCTTGTGGATTCCTAACTCATCAGTACGGCAGATACTTCCTTAGCCGTAGGTTGTTCGGTTTGCGCAACTCAGTTTAGGAAATCTCCTTGGATTTTCCCGAGTTTTGTATACATTTAGTTTTATTAGTGGTTTCAAACCCCTCTTAGCTTCTGATAGGTTTTCATGACCCTGCTCCATGGCACTCAAAGATCAGCTGGGAAACTAAAGCAAGCACTACTACAAAAAGCTTCCAGCTAAGACACTAGCTAACAGGTGATCCAGCCCCACGATAGAAATACTTAGAGAAAAAATCTGCTTCTGAAATTTTTAATTACTTGATTAAGCATGTAACCTGTATTTGCTTTTTTGCCGCCAATTATTGATTATTTTTATAATGGCTCCTCCAATTATAAGAACACATGTGTTAGCTAGGCATGTTTAACTTTAGGTTCTGAACATCATCACCATGACTTGATGACATCTTTTTCAATATGACTATATTTGCTTATACTTACAGACTCACATCTGACTACCTGTTAGGTCACATTTT